>QFDD01009961.1:0-10776 GCA_006871305.1 Vachellia collinsii
TTTTTTTTGTAACTTGAGGATAGGTTTTTTTTAATTAAAGAAGAGCAACTAATTTAAATTTTCTTTTATTATATGTATCTAAACAGTTAAAATTTCCTTATGTTTAGTGTGAGTGAATGTTGAGGGAAAAAAGAGAGTGAGTGGATACCAATGTATTAGGAATTATGAGTAGTTATGGTATGATATATAGTCAATATACACTTAAATATTTGACCAGAATTTCATATGTATAAACTGAAATGGTTTCTATGCATTCTATTTTTTCTCATATATATATGGGCAAGAACAATAAATATTTTTTGTTTTCTTTTATTTTGTTATGTACTTAATTTCATTTAGGCAAAAGAAAAAAAAAAGCATTGAATGTGCATTGGAACCATGCTCAAATTAATTGTTGGGTCATCACCATAAGTTTCTCTCCAATCAACAACAAAAACAAAGTCTTATCCCACTGGGAGAGTGGGTTGCATGGTATATATTTTACATTTACTCCAAATCACAAGCAATATTTCAAATTTTTACAAAGTGAACTTTATGTATTCTATTTGGTCTTGATATGTTCATTTAGAGGGTCACGTGACACGGGGTTTGGCTATAATTTTCATTGTTGAAAATAGTGACAGTCAAGACGACGAGTTGATTATTTAGATATTTAGTAACAATGTTTAGAAAAGGCATCAAATATCGATTTATTCATAAAAAAACAATGAATAGAAGCTACCACCGCCACATGCCCAGTTGTTCATTATAAAGTTCAAATATATTTATTATTATTTCTTCCATTATTTTTTTTTATATGATCCATTATTTTTTTTTATTATTCATTATTTTTTTATTCTTTCTTCTTTAAGATAAGGGTATAGTAGAGTTTAACATAAATGTATCAAGAATTGTAAAATTTGTTGAGTCTTTTAGGATTTATTATTCCAAAATGTTTTTGAGAGAGCTACTTCAAATTGGACCCAACAATACTAAAATACGATCTAGTCATATAATTATATCAATGAAAGATTCATTGTTTCCAGTTCTAACATTTGAATGAAAAGTAAAACGACGAAAGGGTTTGGATCTAGTAGAAAATTTTGTGTGAATAAAATTTTATCATGTGCTTTTAACCAATAAAAAATTCAATAAGGAACCTAATTTCTCTCAATTTTCCCTTACATGCTGTTTTTCAAAAAAATTAAATGCCTGCATAAAATAATTTCTTCCATCTCTCACACAAACACAACCTTACTGGCTTGCTATAATATTCAAAAGTAAAGGTTGCAAGAGATGGGAAGAAATTAAAGACATTGCAAGCGGATTTGGTTTGAACCTCTTGACTATGTTGTTTTTTTTTTTTTTTGTACTCAGCAGTAAGCACACATATCGTACTATTGAGACAATCGTATTCGAAACACTATGTAATACTAAATATTTGTACTTTTTTAATGGGGATTCAAACGTTATTTCACAAAAGTTATAAGAGATTAGCACTTTCCGCTAGATTTAATCTCCATTGGTTTTTTTAACTATAATGTCCATTCAAAGTTCACTAGCAAGTATACTTTTTTTATTTTATCCGACGGATAAAGTATACATTTGACTTTTTAAATTTACATCAAGTTTTAATTTACTTCCTTAAGTTTATAAAGTTTATTTTAAGTTCATTAAAGTTAACATGTTAGTTTCATAAATTAAAAATGTTGACTTAACAAATGATGACTCTGAGCTAAATATTGATAAAGCATGCTTAAAATATGCATTTAATATAATAGTTTTATATTTAAAATATAATTGATGTTGAAACTGAAAATTTCATTAGATTTTATTTTTTCAATTTATAAAATCTAAAATAAATATGAATATATATATATAATTTAACTATAGAGTCACCTTTAAAATCATTGTGTCAACCTTTTCCATTAATGAAATTAAAAATATTAATATTAAGGGACTGACAAGCACCACTACTATCCTTCAATATTACAAATAAAGCTGATATATTTCAACTTCAACAGTTCATTCCATGCCCATGGCTCCAAACCCAAACAACATTGTTGCCTCCACCAAGCCCTTAAGCCGATTCTAAAGGCTAGCTGACAGAAACAACCCATTGATGTGACTTTAGAAATAAGCACCAAGCTGCTTTACACAGTTTCTAGGCATACTGACATGTCAAAATGGTTCAACTTGTGCTGGCCCAGTTGAGGATTGTCTTGCTACTAGCTAGTCTCTTAAAATGCATTTAGTATTTGACAATGCCTTGAACATAATTGTTTCTAGTAAAAGTATACCTTTGCTTCTAAAAAATATATGAAACTTTAGATTGCCTCCACAATGATTTGCCTCAGTTCTTCTGGACTCCATGGAAGTGCCTTAGGATTATTGAAGTAGGAGAGTAGCTTCAGAGATTCCAAGACATGTTCACTGATTAAGGTTTCAATTCAAAATAAAAAAACTATGCTTAATCGTTAAGTTTGACCATTGTTTATAATCAATAAACCATTATTGGGTGTGACATTCTACAATCTAATTTCATGCATGGATAATGAACATAAGGTTAACTAGCCACAATCAACTAACAAATGAAGAATTGATTGAAAGGATAAAGTCCAAATGCACCACAGTGTGTATGATGTGATGTTAAATATCACCAGTGAGCTATCTATCACAAGCACCAACATTTCTAAACTATTATACTAAATAAGAGCTACTTGCAAATTAGTATATTGACTCATGAAAGTTTTACTGTGTTTGTTTGTGTCAAAATGCATGTATGAAATATATAAAAATAAAATAGAACAAAAAATATACTTATCAATACACGTACTTTTTGGTATATCGTTGATTTGATAGGAAAACATCAAATATCTTTGAGGCTTTTATGATGAGTGCCATGTCGATGGTAATGATATATCTATTTCTCATTCTTCTCTGACACACTGCTGATGGGGGGCTAGATCTTCGATGAGGCTTTTATCGGAGCACATATCCTCACACCAAATCAATTGCCAGATATGTCATAAAGAAATCCTAATCAGTGAACCTTGAAATGTAGCCTCCGTTATTTGGTTCCAGCTTCGTAATTGATTCATCATTGCGAATCACTCGCTACAACTCTTTCACTGTCAAAAGTACATTCTTTCTTTCATTCGATTTCATGGCCAATGAAATAATCATATTCAATGAACAAATAATCTAACTTGAAGGATAAATGCCACCACTGTTGGACAAATGAGGAAATAGTTATAGTCGTGCATATGAAAATAGTTTTAGAAGACCCAACATTTAGATGTATCTATTAATTGTTTGCTACTTTTATTAGAGAACCTGATAATGAACACTTAAAAAGACCGTGCCTAATAAAGAATATTACTAGCCCAAATACTGGCTAATATACCTTTGGTATATTGTTGATTTGATCGGCAACATATATATGCTATAAGATTCGATGATACTTTTATCCTCTTGATCTTCATCATTGTCATAAGATTTGTTTGACTTCATCATGGTTAACTGCACAAAAGAAAGTAAACACTAACACAATAAGTTGATTTTTATTACATCAAAACGAATAGAATATGAGACAAACAAATACCAAACATAAAGATTTAGAATCGAATTACCAACAACTCAATCCAATTAAAAACCAGAAGCCCAAAAACCAAATTGGATTGCTCAAAAAACCTCAAGGGAAAGGAGAAAGCACATCACCATAAAATGAATGGGGATGTTTTCAGATCTTAACCATGCCACCATAAAGATTTAACCAATAGTTTCCTTAAGCAGATCCGCATCACCAGTTTACCAACAACAGGCCATCTCATGCCCAATCTAAATAAAATTGAAAATAGCTTATGAGTTTGATTTAAACATACCTCAATCATAACTCAGGATCTATACGATTCAACCAATGTTCATCAGTCTAGAAGATGATCCTCCACCGACTTACCATCCATACGCATAGCAACACCCCAAAAAAAAAAAAACACAAGAAATCCCTTCAAATTTCTCAATAGAAAACAATCAGAGGAGAGTTGTCATGATCCACAGGCCACAAACAATTGCTCACTAGAAAGGAGAGAAAGAAAAGGGAACTTTGCCCTCTGTAACACAGACAACCTTTGTGCGGAGCTAGTAGTGTGTGTGTGTGTGTGTGTGAGAGAGAGAGAGAGAGAGAGAGTAATTTTAGGGTTAGGATTCAAAGAAACAGGTGTGGTATGTGTGAGATGTATTTATACATGTAGAGAGAGAGGAAGAAAGTAAATATAGGATTAGACCAAAAAGTGGCGTGTGTGGCGTGAGAGAGAGAGAGAGAGTAATTTTTTAGTAAGGTCTTTTGAGGGTAGTTCTTTTTTTTTTTTTTGGTGGTGTAACTTGAGGATAATTTTTTTAATTAAATAAGAGCAGGTAATTTTAATTTTTAATTATACTATATGTATATAATTTTTTACCCTTTCCTTATGTTGAGTGTGAGTGAATGGATGCCAATGTATAAGGAATTATGAGTGGTTAAGGTGTGGCATATGTTCAATATACAATTTTAAATGTTTGACCTGAATTTCATATGTATAAATTTAAATGGTTTCTAATACTTGTGTTCTTTTTTATTCTTATAAAAGTGGACAAGAATAATAAATTTCTTTTCATATTTTCTTTTATTTTGCCTCATTCCATTATTTTACATTTTAACTATTCTATGTACGTACTTAATTTTATTTAGGGGAAAAGCATTGAATGTAAATTGGAACAATAAAACGCTAACAAAAAATCATTCATAAAAGTTCTTCCATCTTTTCATTTTTGAGAATCATGTCAGAAAGCGGTGAGAAAAATGACACGTTTTAGTGGGAAAGAAGACATCAAGGATTATTTTTCTATATAATAAGGGATAAGGTTCATTTTTACCCCAAAAATTTTCGGAAAATATCACTAGGCACCCAAAAGTTTTTTTAGCCACAAAAGTTCCTGGAAAGTTTTATTTCGTATAAATTTCATCCTGAGTTAACGGAACCCTAATTGAGCCAATCGATCAACGTTTGTTGATCAGTTTTGCTGACGTGACTTGCTAATGTGACATCCACTCACTTTTTTCCATCTCAGACTTTAAAAAAAAATTAAAAACCTCTTTCCAAAGCTCGATTAAGGTGGTTAAGATTGATGAGAATGAAGATGAGATGAATGGAGGGACTGAACTAGTGTTTGATTCAGGGAATGGGTAACCCAATGGAGTTGCAAGGGGATGATCTTGCCATTGGACAAAAGCTCGTTAGCAGAAGAGATTTGGTGAGAGAAGCCACTGGTGACACAGAAAACGAAGTTGAAGGCCAAGTCTAATGTGTTCATAGAGATCTTCATCGTTGTGGATGGTGTTCAAATCATGGGAGAAGGAGATTCGAGGGCTGATTCTAGGTGCGACCAACACATACACAACCACAAGCTCATCATCTTCATGGATGGTTCTAACATATGCAAACCCATTTTGGATCGAAGTGGCAACCTTGTCAAAATGATCCTTCACAAATTCTCACTAGATGCCGGAGCCATTAGCGATGAGACTCGGCACCGTCATGCTCACTGAATTCCTCCTCACCATTGTACTTTGGCATTTAGATAATTCTCCCAAAGGAATCCAAGAAAGACTTGGCTTCTTCACCTTCACCACCATGTCCACCACCTTCTACACCACTGCCGATGCACTCCCTATGTTCCTTCAAGGGCGACACATTTTCATGAGATAAGGCTCCCACAATGCTTACTGGCAATCATCTTACCTCATCTCTCACGCTCTTGTCGCCTTCTCTCCATTAATCTTCTTCTCTATAGTCTTTGCCGTCACCACCTTCTTTGCCATTGGCCTCAATAGAGGATTCTCTTGCTTTGCCTTCTACTTTGCCATCATCCTCGCATCCTTCTAGATTAGGAATCCCTCGTCACCTTCCTCTCCATCCTGATCCCTCACATCCTTCCAAACTGTTATCTAGAACGAATTCGAGGCTCCATTGAAGTGCTTTTTGAAGCTTGTTCAGAGCTTTAACAATACGCCGTTAGGGTTGGTGTTGGAGTTGATGAAGGAGAAGCTATTGAAGAGCATTAGCGAGACGATTTAGTTGTGAAATAACAAGCTCTACGTGCTTGACCACTAGTTCAGACATATTGCAACAAACGGCGTGTTGGATTTAAGCAAGTGAAATTGAGAATAATTTTTTTAAATTTTTTTGGGAAATCTGAGGTGGAAAAAAATGAGATAGATGCCACATCAGCAAGCCATGTCAGCAGACCGTTTGGCTCAGTTTGGGATCCATTAACTTGGGGTGAAATTGATACGAAATAAAACTTCTCAGGCATTTTTTAGACCAAAAAACCTTTGATTGCCAAGTGATATTTTGTAAAAACTTCATAGGCAAAAATAACACTTAATCCATATAATAAACATAGGAACATAGGATGATTTAAGTTCCAGGAGCAACAATTATAGAAAAAATAAATAAATTTCAATTTTGATCCAAGAATTAATTCCTCATAAAAAGGATTGGTATTGATGTTGTATTTCTAGTCAGATAGCTTTATCAACAAAAAATTCATTGTTTCAAATTCTTACCCTAGAATGAAAAGTAGATTGTGCACCTTCCTTTTTCTTTTTCATGCTTCTAAAGTTGAGATAAGTTAGATTCTAAGGTTAGAGCGATAAGTAAAGAGCAATGTTGTCAATTAACACGTAAGTTTAAGGAAACTCATGATATAGACATAAATTCAGATTGTAAACTCGGATGTAAAAACGTAAGAGCTTACATCTATTAATAAGTAACTAATAAAAGTATATAATTAAATACTTAACATATAAAAAAACAATAACTTGGTTGAAAAATATATCGAATCTATATTATTGAAATTAAATGAATCGACATTAATCTGTTATACTTAGCATAGAATTTTTATGAAGTTCATGTAAATATCAAGTTATTAAAAATGTTGTGAATTCATTCAAACTTATGAGTCAAAGTAAATTCATATATAGAAGATGAACATGGATGGTAAACTCTATTGTTAATAGATAATTAATAAACTGTTTAATTATGTAGCTAACGTCTAACATGTTATAAAAAGCATTCAAGTTATATAAATTCTCAAGAAAGTTTTTAAATACGATAATTTATAATGTTTATTTTAAACATTTAAATAAATTTTGCACATGAAAGATCAATGAGCATAAATAATTGTGGAGTATATATTCTAAACCATACAGGCCTAAATTCATTCAAAAACATATCAAATATGTTTTTTTTGTGTCAAAATGCAACTTTAACAACAAAGTTTTTCTCTCGGATTGTCTAGCACATTTATGTTTTTAAAGGGTGTAAAAGTAAACATAATTTCTTAAAAATTGTGCATTAAAAACTCGTTAAATTTCCTTAAATGTTTGTTATAAAGTTAGAAAGAGAACAACCAGTTCCCACATAAAAAAGAGACTCACGTTTAGGAAAATTTAACATAATTGTTAAAATTACACCATTATTAAAAAATTATGTTTACATTTACACCCTTCAAAATTTAATTATGATAGATACACCTGATAAAAAAACTTCATTGCTAAGATTGTCCCTTAACCCTATGTATTTTAGAAAAGTTTATATATTAATTAATTGTAGCATACTTTTACTATAATGTTATCTTTTTATTATCTTTATGATCAGATATAATTTTTTAACTGTAAGTAATTTCAATTGTCTAAAATAATGTATTCATTGGGTCTCCAATGCACAAATTGATTGAATTAGTATTGGAAGTTATTTTTCTATATGATTTACGATTTACAATATAAATATATAACAGAAATTTTATAACATTTTGACATTGGTTCCAAGAATGAATTTACATATGTCAGAACTCATCTTCTTTCACTGGTGGGACCCATGTCAGGCACAAAGCCACAAGGTTTTGCACATCAATCTTCTCCCATTTCTCAACTTGTTGAAAATGCTCCGAAAACGAAGAGTCTGAGTTTGCAACAGTTGAGTGTCTTCTATATGCGAGTCAAGTCAAAAAGACCGGAGAGATCGTCATGAGATCGTTAAACTTGAAGGGTCAACTTGCAAGTTAACAACAATAGTTAATAGCATTCATAGAGGTATCTAAGATAGAATTATAACAAAAAATAACATTCTTATCAATATAATTACTTTTTGGTATATCATTGATTTGATAGGAAATCAAGCCCCAAAAAAAACAAAAAAAGTTTGATAGGGAAACATCAAATAGCCAAAGGCCTTTTCGATTAGCACCATTTTGATGGTAACGATATCTCCATTTGTCATCTTTCTCTAATACACTGCATTAGCGGTGCTAGATCTTTGATGAGGCCTTTATCAAAACACATGTTCTCATACCAAATCAATAGTCAGAGATGTTATGAAGAAATCCTAATCCAAGAACCCCAAACCATAGCCTCCATTATGTGATTCCAACTTCACGATCAATTTGATGTTGTAAATCACTCGAAAGAACTCTTTCACAAATGAAGCTTTGTTTCGGAGAAGGGGAATGACATACCTCTGCCTGATATGTGAATCTTACGTTGAGAGCATTCAGCACCTGTTCTTCTGATGTTTATGGGTACGATGTGTGTGGTTCAGATGCAGTTTGTCCCTCAAGCTTGACATCGAGCGTATCAGTCATTTCTCAGCATGGTGGGGATTGGTGATTAACCATTCCAGCCCCTTCTCTGAATATGAGGTTGTGCTCATAAGCTGGCTCTTATGGCACATTTGGAAAAATAGAAATGATAAGCTCTTTAATGGGGTAACTCCTAATCCTACAAAGGTCATTGAGCAATCTATCACCCAGCTCAGTGCCTACTGGGAGGTGAATGGGCTCCATAACCAGGCTAGTGCGCATCCAACCCGGAGTACTGATCCAACAAACTGGCTTCCCCTGCCTGGAAACGCCCTAAAAATTAACGCGAACGGAGCATTCAATGAACGAGATAGAAAAGCAGCTATAGGAATCATATGCCGTAATAATAGAGGTGACATGTTGTGGGCCTTTGTAGACAAAGTCAAATCTGTTTCTGCCTTCATGACAGAAGCTTTGGCTTTAAAACGAGCATTAATGATAGCACATACTTGGGTAATAAGAATACCATTTTCGAGTCAAACTACCAAACTCTCATTACTTGCATACAAAAAGGCCAACCAGAGCTAGGCGAGTGGAGAGCCTGTGGTATTGTTGAAGACATCCTGCTATTGTTGCAACCTGAAGCTAGTTTCTCAATCAGTTTTACCCTGAGACAGGGTAACAAAGTAGCAGACCATCTTGCTGCTGATGTTTGTAAGGGGGTGTGCCCCATTGGGTGGGTGGAAACACTTTTACCCCCTTTGTCCTCTATTCTAGCTGCTGATGCAACACTTCCTGGGGCATTCCCAGATCACGTCCCTCCTGATGCCCAAGTCAATGGTGCTGGCTGATATTTTCCTCTTCCCTTATTTCTCCATGACCTTGTCTGCCTTTATGTCTTCTTAGCCTCTACTAGTTGTCATGCTTCTTGCCTTTTTCTGTTGTTTGTATCTCTCTTTTGCTTTTGGGTCAGGTCTCTGTTTCGCTCTTTCGAGTGCGAGTAAATTGTAACCAATGTATAAGGAGTTATGAGCAGTTATTGTATGCCATATTGTCAAGATACACCTTCAAAATATTTGACCAAAATTTCATATGTATAAATTGAAATGCTTTCCACGCATTCTTTTTTATTCTCATATATATATATATATATATATATATCTAAATGAACAAGTCGCATACAAAAATTCTTATAAGATACTAATTGAATTCATTCTTAATCAACCTTTATTCTTTACATTGTTCAATACTACTATAGTTTATAATTCTTGAGATTAGTCAAGGAAAATTGGGGGAAAATACATCGTTGAAATTTTTATTAGTGAGAAAGGGTTAAATAAAAATACTGATACTCTATATAAATTGCATAATATCGGCATATTGTCTGTATAAAATTTTATCATGTACTTCTAACCAAATAAATTTTCAGTGAGGAGCTTTCTCTCAATGTTCCCTTACATACTTTTTAAAAAAAAAAATTAAATGCCTCAATAAAATAATTCATTCCATCTCCCACACCAATACAACCTTGCGACTTGCTACAATATTCAAAAGTAAGGGTACAAGAGATGTAAAGAAATTGAAGACATTGCATGCAGGTTTGGTTTGAACCTCTTGACTATTTTTTTTTTTTTTTTTATTTTGTATTAAGCACATGTATCATCATAAGACAATCTTGTTCGAGGCATTGTCTGACATTAAATATAGATGCTTCTTCCAATGAGAATTTGAGACTGAGCTCACAAACGTTGTAGGAGACTAGGCCATTCCACTAAACTCAAAACTATAATGTCCATTCAAAGTTCACTTGTCTCATGCCCAAAAACATTGATCCACGAATACCTTCAATTGTTTCAGGACAAAGTTGAACAATTTTCAGTCACAGGTACAGAAAGAGAAATTTTGAGCCTAGTAAGGACAAACCCTTCCAAATCATAAAAGCTGAAAACAAACAAGTAGATGATGGAGCAAGGCTAATATTTAGACCTTCCTCTTTTTTAATATATTTTTTTCCAAAAAAAAAAAAATAATCTATCTTCCATCAGATCAAGCAAGGCTACACTAAACAAACCTCCTATATATTTAAGAAAAACATCAGAAACTAGAAAGTTACAAGTTTACATGAAAATTTGCTTCAGGATATTAGAGACCATGGATCTTCTCAATTGAAAAAGATTG
>QFDD01009963.1:0-14159 GCA_006871305.1 Vachellia collinsii
AATAACAAGATAGCATAATGAGGTGGCTCCCACCGTCCCACAGAATGCAGAAGCCACGCCCTTCATTACTGTGAGAGCGACCACACGCGAACCTCACCGCCCACCCCCCAAAAAGGATGGGAAAAAAAAAAGTTGCTTTTTAAATTATTTTTAGAGAAAAGGATTATATTTTTAGAATAAAAAAGCCACAAAAATACACAGATTGAAAACCATAACCCTTGTGCTGGAATTCTTTTGGTTGGTTTTGTATTCTTTCTCCTCATTTTTCCATGTCTACCCCACTCTTGTCAACATCAAGTATAGAGTAATAATAACAAAAATATCTCAATTCATTTTGTTTCCACATTTATTGTTTTACTCTAAATTAATTTTTAAACTTATAACAAGATATACAATTTATTATTGTATAAAAGTATTTTAGGGAAATTTTTATGTGATATTTATTATAATTAACCCACTTATCTCATTTTCTTCATTTACCCAAAGTAATCAACACTAGCCCCTACATGTTAAATATCGAAAAGAGTATTAATTATGTGATCCCCACCTTTCGCTTTTTCCCCATTCATATAGAAACAAATTGACTTGACTTATGGATATGTCACCAATTTTCAAACTTATGGACATATAACTAATTAACTTGCTATTTTTTCTTTTATTTTTATTTCATTGACTATGCTTAAATATGGATGGCTTGGTCAAAGAGAAAATCAAGAAACGCCTAAAGCTTAGCCGAATGAAATATCGAAAAAACTTAAAAATGTTAAGTCACCACAAATATTGCCATCAGGGTCCTTCATCAATTGATATAATTGCAGTCCTTTGGTAAAAAATAAGAAAGATAATTTATGAGTAGTATTCTACCCTAATATAAAATAAGAAGAAATTTGGAATAAAAAATACCAGATAGAATTGGAGCGAAAGAGGAGTAAAACTTACATACGTTTCTTAGGTTGAAATGAATTTAGTCTTCATACTTCACTGAAGCCCCCATCTGTATGAATTTATATTGAAATCTTGAAAGTTTGAAGTGAATAAGAAGAAAGATGAAAAAACGGGGTTCACTACAGTAATATATGCGAAGCACTTAGAATGAGAGTTTTTTTTCCCATTAAGCCTTTAAGCTTAAAAATATGGGAATATTAATATGATGTTTCAAAAAATGGGTTCAAGTATCATAAAGTAATACGTCATTATTATATAATATTCAACTATTGTTGATTGTTTGATAATCAAAACTCTTCCTTAAGATATATATACTGTTTAAAAATACTTATATTTAGAATTTTTTTCCGAACTAATTGATTGACTCATAAATTAATGAATAATGTAAGTATATACATAAATAAATACTTTTAAATGAAATATTTAATTTTTTTAATCTTTTTAATAAACAACAGTGACAAAAGCAACACTGTTAATTTTATTTTTTTAAGAAAGTGAGAAGACATGCCAAAGATGAATATGAATACGAATATAGAACTTACCTTTTGACGAATCCAGTTATTATAAGAAAAAGCGAAAACGGTGAGAACCCAGTAAAAGGTCTTGACAAACCAACTTGATCATTAGACAGCATCTTCCTCTTTTTGCCTGGCAATTGAACTTCCTCCCATTGCTCACAATCAAATTAGTGTAGTGTAGGGATGTCAATTTGAGAAGGTTATTGTGGACAACTGTGCTCCTTGAGAATAAATTCTTTTGACTTTTTACTCTAATTAATTATTAACAATCATGTGGAGAAATGGCATTTTATTTGGCATTGAATGTATTGAAGGACACTCCTGACGCTGTCAATTCATTTTGTTTTCATATTTATTTATTCGATCTTTTAAATTAAGTTATTTAACTTACAGGAAAAATTACTATAAAGTCCCATGCAAGAGAATTAATATCAGAAAGGTCCCATTGACAACTCAAGCAGTTACCATTGGCAACTCAAGTTACTCGCATTGACAACTTCTTGGGACCTTTCTGATATTAATTCTCTTGTATAGAACTTTATAGTAATTCCCCCTAATTTATATGTATAATTTAACATTATCTAAAAATATTTTAAAGAGATTATATCATATTTATTACAATTAATTGATTTATTTGATTTTCTTAGCTTATTCAAATTAATTAATAGTAACTTTTATATAAAGAATTGAAAATTGTTTTAATCTTGTGTTTCACTTCTTTTCTTTCTATCCCGTACATAAACAAATTTATCCCATTTATGGGTATTTCACCAATTTTCAATTCACTTGTGTGAATTGTCGTTGTGTGTGCATAAGCTTGTTATTCTCTGTTTTATACTTTATATTTATAAATCTTTTTTAATTAACTAAAACTAAATAAATTAATCGTATTTTTAGAGATGCACCTTAATTAAATGCAATGAATTCTATCACAGTGCTTCTCAGCTCTCTAAATCCATTAATTTTCATACTAATAATACTATTGAAAATAAGTATGCCATAAATTTAAAGTGATACCTTATAAATAAGAGCATAAAATGCTTCTAGAAACAAGGAAGTGAACCACAAAAAGAGGGAAATGATATTACTAATTAACTTGCTACTTTTCTTTTATTTTCATAAATATGTGTGTGTATAACAGTACTATTCCTTTACCTGATCAAAGTAAATATATATGTATGCATTGGCTGAGCACTGTACATTGACGTATGCCTATCTCTTTTTGACTGTTTTTTGGATAAAGATTTTAAATTTTTTTTTTTATATATGTGTGAAAAGTTTGAAGTAAGTGTTTCTCCTAAAGCCAAGGATGCTGTGTTTTGGACTTTCGTAGTCAACGTGAGTGTGTGAATGCATCAACCCATCGAGGAGAGCGTATTCACTCCATTTTTCAGAACAACACTTGCGTTTGATCCACGTTTCTATTTTCCTAAAAAATAATATCCCGTGGGAAAAGCGGCACTATAATAACAGCAAAGCCATTGGAAAAGAAGGTTGTAAAGACACAGAATAGGAGTTGGTTCCTTCGTCCACATCTCTTGTTTATTACCGTTCAAAATCTTCAGATCGCAACAGTGAGTGAGCATCGAGAAGAAAGCAGATCGCTTCAACAGCTTTCGTAACAGTATTGACGTTGATCATTGCATGACGAGTTTTATAGATCATGCAAAAAATTTTCTCACTATTTTACCAACTCGTTTTTATTTCATACCTCTGATTCCTTTTTCTTGTTTACCTGGGCTATTAGTGATATGATTATTTTGTTGCAGATTATGCTTTGTGGAAAACGAAAAGATCGAACATCCCCTGCAAGGGCAGATAGCAGTGTGGGAGGAGAATCTTGTTCCATCTCTGATGCTTCTAATTCAACTCCTCCATGGAAATATGACGTGTTCTTGAGTTTTAGGGGAGAAGATACTCGCTTGAAGTTTACGGATCACTTATACGAAGCTTTCAAAACAAGTGGGATCATGGCTTTTAGGGATGATATAGATCTTGAGAGAGGGAGAGACATAAAACAAAATCTGCCTCAAGCAATTGATAATTCTCTCTGTGCCGTTGTTATCATCTCCGAAAATTATGCATATTCCACATGGTGTTTGGAAGAGCTTGAAAAGATTCTTGAATCTGCGAGTACATTGAATCGACGAGTGTTTCCCATCTTCTATGATGTTGACCCGGCCGATGTAAGAAAGCAAAGAAACAGTTTTGGGAAAGCCTTGGCTGAACATGAAAAGAAATTCGGAAGAAACACAGCAGAAGTGCATAAATGGAGGGATGCCATGTCAAAAATTGCCGACAAGTCTGGTTCGGACACCAGGGGCAAGTAAGTTTTGTCTTACAATTATGTCTGCAGAAAGGAATTTAAGAAAGTCTATAAAAATTGAAATATATGAAGTCTCCTTCCGTGTAATATATGAAGTCTCTTCATGATAAATTTTCTTTTTCATTTTGTTTACTTTATGGAGATTTTGTTGAACATGAAATTAAAAGTCCATTTACACTTACCCACAAGATCATTTAAATTTGTGGGAGGCATTCATTCCCAGGTACAAGAACCCAGATCGGTTACTGAACCAGACAAGACAGTGGGTCAAGGGTTAGTGGATCAGACCGGAGTCAAACCAACGGTCAGACCGGTAAAGAATAAAAAAAATTTAAAAATAAATATCATAACATATTGACACAATTATACCATCCATAATTGAAAATTCTAAAAACTAAATAGTAAATTTCATTACTAACAAAGTAAAAATTAGAAAACTAATCATATACTTATAACTTATCTATTATCTAATATTATTTATAGTTTCAAAATATTCATTCTTATAAAATATCAAAATATATATATGATAACAAAATATTTCTAAAAATAAAAATATCAAAATATATAATAAAATAGCAAAAACTGAGACCTTGAATAGTTAAAAAAATTAATGTGTTTTTGTTAAAAAAAACTAAAAAAAATATTTAACTCGATGACCCACCAACTCGTCCGGGTCGCCCGAGTTGACCCAGGGTTAGGCCGGGTCAATCCGGATAACATCGGGTTGTAGGGCAACTCGAACCATTTTTTAGGCCGGGTCACCGGTTTTCGGGTTGACCCGGCCGATCCGGTCTGGGTTCCCATACCTTGTTCTTTCCATGGTGACATTGAAAAATTGAAAGGCATAGTCATTATGATTTGTCAAGGGAAAAAATTCAAATTCGAAATTATGAATGAATTAATTGAATGACATTACATTGATAATTAATAAGTTGATGCATTTATATCCGCCAATGAAACGAAATTATGAATAAGTTGATTTTTTTCGAGAACAACCACATATCTGATCTCATTGTGCGAATGGATCAATGCTCGTTCCACTTATCTCCATCCCATTTATGTAAAAAGAAATGAACTTTAGCTTCAGCATATTAACAATATTCATGAAAAGTCATATTTTTTCTTATTATTTTATTTCATATCAACTATATAACTCATGTTAAACAATGTTATTTGCTTTTGATAGGCATGAAGCAGATATTATAAAAGACATAGTTGGAGAGGTATGGACTTACTTAAGTTCTAAATTACCATCTTATGGTGACAATCTGGTTGGGATTGACTCAAGAGTGAGTGATATGATGCCATTGTTGGAGATTGGGTTAGAT
The DNA here is from genome assembly GCA_006871305.1 of Vachellia collinsii. Lineage (NCBI taxonomy): Eukaryota > Viridiplantae > Streptophyta > Magnoliopsida > Fabales > Fabaceae > Vachellia > Vachellia collinsii. The sequence goes on from QFDD01009963.1 coordinate 5,118, forward strand.
GACAAGCGTTTTATAGGGATATGGGGTATGGGCGGTTTGGGTAAATCAACTCTTGCCAGAGTTGTTTCTGAAAAAATATCTCACAAGTTCGAAATATATTGCTTTCTTGGCAAAGTTAGAGAAACTTTGTCGGAAAGAGGAGGCCTAGTCTCTTTGCAAAAAAGGCTTCTTTCCCATCTCAAAATAAAAGACATGGAAATTCTTGATGATTACGAAGGTATGAAGATGATAAGAAGGCTTCTCTGCAATAAAAAGGTTCTTCTTGTCCTTGACGATTTAGTTGATATGAGTCAATTAAAGAATTTGGCCGAAAGTCCAGATTGGTTTGGTAAAGGAAGCAGGATAATTATCACAACAAGAGAAAGACACTTGCTCACCTCATTTGGGGTACAAAGAATATACGAGATGAAAAGCATGAAGGAAGATGAATCCCTTCAACTCTTTTCAAAGAAAGCATTCAAGAAAGATTATCCTGAAAAGGATTATTTGGAGTTATCTAAATCTGTGGTTCAATATGCAGGAGGCCTGCCGTTGGCACTTCAAGCTATGGGCTCTTATCTTTGCGGGAGAAGTGAGCAAGCTGTGTGGAGAGATGCTTTAGAAAAATTGAAGCAAACTAATCCTCATAGAAATATTCTTGAAGTACTTAAAATAAGTTATGATGGATTAGATGAGAAAGAACAGACGATATTTCTAGATATTGTTTATTTTTTCCAGGGTATGTTGAAAAAAGAAGTGACTCAAATTTTGAAAGGTTGTGATCTCAATCCAATAATTGGAATTCAGGTTTTGATTGAAAAAACTTTACTAGTTGAAACGGAATACTCTACCTTAGATATGCATGATTTATATGAAGACCTGGGTAGGGATCTAATTGAGAAAAAATATCCCAATAGTAGGTTGTGGAAGTTCGAGGACATTAAGGACGTATTGGAAAATAATAAGGTGAGTTCCTTATTTTGTAATAATATCTCTTAATGTGTATAAATATTTAATATTTTTAATATTCTTTACTTCCTCACCATTCTCATTTTATCTTTGCGGAAATTGTCATTTTAAATAGGGATCTGATGCAATACAAGCTATTGTTATGAAAGATTATTATGGTAACGAGGGACAAATAGAAGTACATCCTGAAGCCTTTTCAAAAATGTGTAACATTAGATTGCTACTCCTTGAACCTGGACTTTTCTCATCGCTTCCAGGTCCATTCATCTTACCAAGTGGATTGAGACTTTCCGGTGCGTTAAAAGTTGTTAAATGGAAATCATGTCCTTTGGAAGCTCTTCCACTAGAAACTCCATTGGATAAACTTGTTTATATTGAAATGCGTAACAGCAAAATAAAGCAGCTATGGAATGGTAGACAGGTGAGTTTGATGCTTCATGCTTCGTTTTTCATTTTTCAACTATATCTCTATGTTCATGTTTTATAGATACATGGTTTAGTGAGACTGACTCTACAATCTTTTATTTGAACAGTCTATGAGAATGTTGAAATATATCAACCTAAGAGATTGTATAGATTTGATCGAAACTCCAGATTTCTCAGGAGTTCCATATTTGGAATATTTGTGTCTTTGTTGTTGCCAATCCCTTGTCAAGGTTCATCCCTCGATTGGAAAGTTGAAAAAGCTTGTTGAGATGGACTTGGGTTTTTGTTTGAGTCTTGAAATCCTACCAACAGAGTTGCAAACAGATTCTTTGATGAAGCTAAATCTTCACCGGTGTCTTAAAGTTGTAATGCTGCCAGAGTTTGGGGAAGGTATGAAAAAATTATCACATCTCGATGTGAGTGATACTCCAATAACTACACTTCCTGAATCATTCAGATACTTAACTAGTCTTGAATGTTTGGAATTGAGTGTCAGTGGAATTATCAATGATGATGGCACGTTGTTTAAACCTTACGTAGGTCTCCAAATTATTGGCTTCAAACTAACGTCATTAACAGAATTATTTTTAATGGGGTGTGGCTTAGATGATATATCAATTCCTGATGATTTTGGTTGTTTACCATCACTCATTGTGTTGGATCTAAGTTTCAACGATTTTGTTAATCTACCCACCAATTGCTTCTCTAGTCTTTCTCAACTTCTATTTGTTTCATTGATTGGTTGCCATGGGCTAAAGTCATTGCCAAGGCTTCCACCACGGTTAGTTCGATTAGAAGCAAGCGATTGTGAATCAATGGAAGCTTTATCATCAGATGGAGATCAGTTATGGGATTTGGTTACTTCACTTGACCATGAGGTATGTCTTTGTCTTCATGCAATCAATCTAACGATTTGTGACAAATTTTGTTAACTGTATATATAGACATAACATGACTAATATTTAATTTCAGCATCGTGGGCGAACTACATATGCAATATCTGATGATGTTGAGGAATGGGATGATGGCATTTTTTGCTTGGGCGAGGCAATTGATTTTAAGAATAGTCAGGCACAATGGGTTGTTCTCCTGAGAGATTTCTGTGCAGTGATTCCAGGAAGCGAAATACCATCATGGTTTCCAAATAAAAAATATTATTCTCCGCATCACTGCATGAGAGTAGAGCATGTGATAGAAGTGGAGATACCTCCACATTTGCGTGATAGTGAATGGTCCGGAATTGTTGTATGCTTGGCCGTAGGCTTCACCCTCTCCCGTGGAGAATGGTTGGATATTAGTTGGAGTAGTAAAGCTGCAAAAGATGATGATGATTATATATTCAAACAGTGGGCGCATACTTTCCCCTTGTCTGACAGTCAGCTGTGCATGATGGTGTTGGAATTAAACAAGGAAACATGTTGGCAGCACCTAGGAGGTCCTAATAACAACAATTCCCTTCACATCAAACTTTATGTGGACGTTGGATTAGAAGAATGTACAATGTCGGGATGTGGGTGGAGAGTGATATGCAAAGAAGAGATACAACGAAAGAGGTGCAATAATAATCATGGTGGTGATTTGAAGCAACTTACTACCCAACCACAAGTTGATGATGAGATCAAGCTTCCCGTGAGAGTCCTTGAAAGATTCATTAGTAAGCTTGAGCGGCCCATTCTAGAGTATGTTTGGGAACAGCTTTTTTAAGTGATTTTACGGAGTTCGAGGTAAGTATGTGAGAGAAGTTTTGTCTCGACTTATGTAAAAGTAATTTTTAAGTGATTGACAAACAAGCCCTTAGAGTCAAGTGGAGAAGAAGAGGTGACAAGTAATGATTCATTATAAGTAGCTTTTGGAGTGAGGATAATGAACAGGAACAAATGTAAGATGGCTCATCTGAAAAATAATGATCAAAATATCCAAATTGCCCTCTCCCATTCTTATTAGCCCTTTTCTGATTTTGCTTTATTATGACCATCCAAACGAAAATTCATTATTCTATTCCATTTTAATTACATAAAACATAATTTTCAAACATTCATTTCATTTCATTCCCCCTTTTAATTTTCAAACATTCATTTCATTTGATCCCCCCTTTTTCGCTTCATGTTCTCTTTTAAATAAAAAAATTACCATTTTTGCAACAATAGGTCCGTTTCTAACATTATATTGGTGGAGATGATTTTTCTGTATCTATTTTTTTAAAAAAAATAATCTCTTCAAAAAGTTTCAATATTTATTCAAAAAAGTACAATTAATTAGTTTGAAGCATACTCTAATAGTAGCACCACGCTGATTAAAAAAAGGATTATGAATTTAAATAGAGTGGGCAGAAAGTAAAATGCACCTGATTAATTTTCTTTCTGTCATTCTTTTTTAATTTTCTTTAAAAACAATTAGATAAGTTGAGTTTTAGGAGGTTATCACACATATTCATACTCTAAAAATGCTTAAGAAATACTGAAATAGTCATAAGCATTCACCAACAAGATTCTTAATTTAAACTCAAGTTAGTGCTGAGCTGAAATCCTTATTGGCTAGACCTAGCCTATAATTCTAACTCTTCAATAAAAAATTACATTGCACTTTAACCATAATAGCTGACAGTTTTTTTCAGTTATATCACGATTAACAACCCCCCCCAAAAAAAACAAACAGAAAAGAAAAAACCTCTCTCACTCATTCAAATCAATAGATGAAAGATATTTTCATTTCACATACTTAAAAATTTCTTTAATACAGGTTCCTTAAAGTTCATCCGAATAACGGAAAGAAAGAACACCAAAAAGGATTAGTTAAGCAATAATTTGAATTTGTGAGAAAAGTAAAAGAAATTAGCTCAATCAAAATTCTCCAAGAACAGCATAGATACCATTTGCATATGTTCACTAGTTTAGCCAAGCTACTTCATAATAACAATAACAAAAGTGACCACTGATCATCATCCCAATGAAGTTTGCATCCACTGAAACAATCCATTAAGTGAGTATTTGGATTAACTTATTTTAAGTAATTTCACAAAGTTCCAGGTAAGTATGTGAAACAAGTTTTATCTCAATTTATACGAAAGTGTTTTTTTTTTTGGATTTTCAAAACCATTAGTCTGATACCAAATTGTTTCACTCATCTATAACATATTTTAATTAGTTTGATATGTATATATATAAACAATATCCATATAAAAAAACTAAAACAACACCAGTGTCTCAAGTCATTTTCCATATCATTCATCGAGAACATTATTGACAGGTAGACTTTACTTATCTTGAAGCATATTGGTGATCAGATGACAATCCTCTACAACCCGTCCCATTATTGTGGCCAAGATTTGTAGAAGAGCTGCTTACACACAGGTCCCACCATAATGACTGTATTTGAACTGGAAGATCAAAATGGCCACCAAGTTGATCGTGGATTCCTCCTTCCTTGGTTCTGTCTTCTTGAGCTATCAAGGTTACTGCTGCCACTCACATTCCTTCCACCTCGGGAACTACCCTGTCCTGGAGATGGCAACTCAACACGGCAAACAGGACAAGAGTTATGCCGAACCAACCAGGGAACAATACAGTCTGAGTGATAAATATGGTTACAGGGCATTTGCCTAGCCTCGGAACCTAGCTCAAATTTTTCTTGACAGACTGGACAGTGTGAATCCGAGCACAGATGTGCTCGTGTGATCTTAATGGTAGGCATTGCATCAATTGAGGAATGTGAGGCTGGAGGAGGACCTCTATGATCATTCATGGTCAGCTGTTGAATAAATGCTTCCAGTCCAGGAGCCATCAACAAACCACCGAAATCAATTGGCCTAGGTTCCCCTAATGTACCATGAAACAAGAAAGAAGGGCCAGAATTGAAAAAATCCTGACTCCATTCAGGAAATAGTGCGGTATCAGACCTTTGCCTGACATCAACGTTGGGGTGTTGCCCAGCCATTCTCTGCCTCATGAAATTGTCAAAAGCATCCATAAGCCCAAATCTTGGTTCAGAAACTCTCTGCGCCCTAAAGGTGTGTATAGCATCAAAAAAATCTGGCATGTGATGAAACTCTTCAAGAGTGTTATATGGTTGAAACTCATGCCTCTCATTAAGCTCTTGCACAAAGCCTTCTTGACAGTAAGGGCAAATGACTTCTCCCCCTTCAAGCGCAATTGGATGTCCACACTCATAACACCAGTGTGTTGGTCCACTTGACATCCTCACTGTTTTGTCAGACCTCTAAATGGTAAATCTGCAGCCAAACGCCTACTACCGCACCCAATTATGATGCTTTACATGTAATAACAACCAATATAAAAAATTATAAAATAAATATTAATGTGAAGAAATTGTCCAAAATATATTAATAAAAAGGAAGTTAATCAATTTAGAAGAATATGCCAATGCCTCAGCTGGCTGCAAAGTCTTTTTTTGGCATACCACTGGATTTTTCATCCATGAGACCCTTTCACATACAGATACACACAACAGCAACAACAATCCCAATTGGTAAGGCGCCAGAACAAATTTCACAGCTATTACAATGCACAAAAGAAAAGAGAAAGATATAGAAACATTAAATTTCACCGTAGATTAAGCCCACAGGACTGAAAAAAATGACAGCCATAAACCCACCAGAGTAAAAGCGATCCCTCAATGGCTATTTAACAAGAAAAAGCAATGACTTGTGTGTTGTGACTGAAAAATGAATGCTTACAGGGGGTTGGAGAGAACAATGTGATAGGATGAGGAAATTTTTTTTAATTCTAGAAAGCAACAATCGATTCATCAGGAATATATATTTTTTTCTTTTGGGGAGTAATATCAGGAATATAGTTGATCATGTAACAAATGGTAGACAGGCATGGAAACAGGTTTACTTCGTTTTATTTTTAAAGGTAGAAAGGTAGATTGTTCAACTTAGGAGCAAAACCAAACACAGGTATGGTTCACACTTCAATATAAGTTCACTAACTCGAACCTTTGACAGCTTGAGGTCTTGTCGCCAAGGTCTTCGAACTGAAAATCAACAAGTCATTTGATCCACATAATAAAGTAGAATGAACAGCAAAATTAAATAGAAAAAGTGATTTTTGTAAATGAAAAGGACACATGTATCTGTAACTGGTAAAGAATAATAAGAACCAATTAGTAGTGACAATTGAGCCATAATAATAAACATTGTATATCTCACTTTTTTATGCAAAGAAAGAGAAATCATCTTTCATTGCTGATAACATACAGAAATTGTGAAAGTTTCATCAGTTTCTTGATCATAGGCACATTGAACTTCTATGCAACTTAGACTGACTTGGGAACACAGGTATTAGATGCTACACGTCATGCCCCAAATAGTCCAGCTCGGTGATTGCAATGGGGAAACATAAACAGACAAATTGTTGCACTTCATTTCAGTTACGAGCACAATAAAGAACAGGAAGAACACAGAAACATACTGCATCGTGTTCATTTGAAAATAATTCATAACCCTGACGAATTATAAAAAAGTTATCAAAAATTTGGGAGTAACAAACATCGTGCAACAGGGAAAAAAGAAAGTCAAGCACAATATAGCACTCGCTATCAATCATCACTGACAAGTACAGCAAGTACAACAGATTTAGCGTATAGATTCACAAAAAGAAACCATATGAATAATAACAGAACCCTCGAGAGGAAGAAAATTCAAATGGGAATCCAACGATTGACCAAAGACAATTTCAACTTGAGGTCCAAACTCGAAAAATAAACAAACAAAAACAGAATGATTGCCAACTAAAAATATAGATGAACAAAATAAAAATCAAATAAAAGAATCTTCAAATGTGGAATTCGCATGAGTGAACTAACCGGAATTGGGGAGAGCCAAGAGAATTCTGAACAGAGAAGGGCAAGATTCCAAGCCCCAGAGGGAGTAATAGCACAAAGAGTGAGTACGAGTGAGTGTAGAAAGAGGAAAAAGAGATTTTTCTGGAAAGAGTGAATTCTTTTTCGAACTTTGTCTTTTCTTATCTAAAGTTAATGGAAATTGGGGGGAAAAAAATAAGCAAAACAGGTTTTCGTAGATACTAAAAAGTTAAATATATAAATTTAGGAATGAAGTTATTGATGATGAATATTTATTGTAATTAATTTTTGAAGAGTATAAATTCAACAATAATCAATTAATAAGGTATAAATTTAGCAACAATCAATTAATAAGGGTGTAAAGTTAGTAACGCTATTAACTCTCTCTTAACTTACCAGCTGATACATTTTAGAGGCTAAAGTTTCATGTTGTGATTATTTAAGTTTACTCTTTTTTTGATCAAATTCCTTCATAAAATTTGTTTTAAATAATATTTTCTTTCTAATGATGATAATAAATACTCCTTTTCATTTAAATTTTTTTAAAATAAAAAAAATTAAGCAAAAAGGAGTAAGAAAGAAAAGAAAAGGAAAAAAAAAGGTTAAAAGAAAATAGTAGTTTTGATTACCATTAGAAAGATAAAATTATTTAGAGAAACTTTTATGAAAGAAGTTAAATAAAAAGTAGTTTCAATAATATAAATGATCCCAAACGAAACTCTAGATCCTAAAAATAGTAAAATATGCCAGCTAGTTAACGAGATAACTTTGCACCTTTATTAATTGATTGTTGCTAAATTTGTATCTTATTAATTGATTATTGCTAAATTTGCACCTTTCAAGAGTTAATTGTGCTGAATGCTCATCGCCAATAACTTCATTGCTAAATTTGCACATTTACCCAATACTCAATAAATAAGATTAGATTAAGGAAAATTGACACACAAAAAAAAAAGAATTTGGAAATGACAAAATCCCAAATAAGGTATTAATTATAAAATAATTGTGAACTACTTATCAGTGGTGGTTAATACCTTATTAATAATCATAAAAAAATTGATTGGAGATTTTGCAAATTTCAAAATCCTTTTTTATCATTTTCCCTAAGATTAACGAGCAAGAAAATGCTGTTTTTGTGAGACACTTGTATTATTATTATTTAAAAGAGTGTCATTAAGAAAATTTAATCAATTTATTCGTTTAAGCCATGCTTTCTCCACCTGGATTAAATTGTTTAGACGTGTTCTTTGAAAATTGAATTCTTTGAAGCATGCTATCCCGTTTTCATGCGGAAATTAAATCATAATCTATTTTATTTATAACTAAAAAATGATATAATTTATTATAAAATCTATATTTTATGCTAGTTAGTTAAGATAAAAGGGGAAATACGTTAGCGAAGAACCCTAAACTAGATTCATTAAGAATTATGCATCTTAAAAATATTAAAAACAATCAATTCATCATTCTTAAATAAATATTCAAAGATACCCTTTATCTTTTGCATGTGGTATCATAAATTATTTTTGGGTGTAAAAATACATACAATGATTCAAAAACAACTCATGTTACAGATGTTAATTTTGGGCAACGTCCATTAAGTCATAGAGATTATTTACATAAAATTTAGAGACAATGAAAAATTGTTATTTTTTGACTATAAACAAACCTTTAGACAAGATGTAACCTTCCTTACTACAAATGGTTCAATTTTTTTTTGGGGGGGGGATTTAACAAACATAACTCAAAATTAACATATATGATATTTTAGACCAATTTTTGAATTATTATGTACATTTTTACACTCAAAATTGTTTCTAGTGCCAAATGTTCTTTTCACAAAAC
>QFDD01009964.1:0-11108 GCA_006871305.1 Vachellia collinsii
TTCAAATGAAATTTCCCGTTCTAGACCAGAAAATTCAGAGGGGGAGAGGGTTGGGAATGCACCTCGAGCTGTAAGTGGGCGGAAGTGGTCATCATCATCAATAGAATATAACTGAGTAAAGAAATCAAAAACCATTCTAGAAAGTTGCTCCTCATTATCAATGAACTCACCTTGTTCAGATTTTAGCCTGGAGATACGATTTTTACGTTTCCGAATCAAAGCTTTGGTATGATAGAAAGATGTATTCCGGTCTCCGAAACATAACCAATCAGAAGAGGATTTTTGTAACCATAAAAGTTCCTCTTGGAGACATATATCCTCGAATTCCTCCGTAAGAGTTTGATCCAGGTCAAGGAGATAATTAGAGAAAGGTCGATCCTCAAGGTGACGTTGGACTCCACGGAGACGAGAGAGGAGGTGTCTTTTGCGAATTCCAATTGCTCCAAAAACTTGTGCATTCCAGCTCTGGGCAGCTGAGGAAAATGACTTAATGTTCATGGTAATATCTTGGTTGGGGTTCCAATTTTCCTTTACTAGGTTGGGAAAATCTGGATGGGTTAACCAAGATGCCAAGAATCTGAAAGGTTTGTCCCCTGTATTATGTCTGGTTGCCAAGCCCAAAGTGATTAACAAGGGCCTATGATCAGACAAAATTTTTGGTAAGTGATCTACCTTACTAGCGCTTAGAAGATTGAGCCATGGTGGATTACAAATGGCACGGTCCAGACGTACAAAAAGAGTGCCACGTCTCCAGGTGAATTTTGGTCCTCGGAATCCCAGGTCGAGAAGACTATGACTATGCAGGAAGGCTTTGAATAAGTTGCAACCATGATTAATTCTATTAGAACCTCATTTCCTGTCTTCGCTGTTAATGATAGCATTGAAGTCCCCGGCTAATAACCATGGAATATTGGAATTAGGCGCAATAGCAGTGAGATCACTCCATAGATATTTTCTAATAGAAGCCTGGGGACTACCATAAATAGCTGTAAAAAGAAATTTAACATTCTCCACGAGATAGCAGACTTCCATATGAACAAATTGAAAGTGATTGCAAAGAATCTTGACCTCCACTTTATTTGACCAAAAAATCCAAATACCGCCAGAAAACCCTCTTGCTTCAATGCGATGAGTATGTTGGAAACCCACTTTCTTGATTACTTTATCACCTTTAATTCCTAAGATGCGAGGTTCTACAATTACAACAATTTCAGACTTATAGTTAGTAGCTAAAGATTTGATGATAGAAGGAAACCTTTTGTCAAAGGCTCCTTGACAATTCCAAGTAATTATAGACATAAATAAGAATTAATGCAGAGAGGTAGAGTTAAAGTCAACTCCCTTCATGAGCATGGCAATATCTTCATGGTTCAAAGCGTCTTGTTGTTCCTTACAAAGACTTCGAGCAATTTCCTTCATTGTTTTAACTGAAGGCCCAGCTGTATGATCATTTGGCTTAGATCCAAGGGCATGAATGCGAAGACCAGAGGATAGTTTCACGCCCCTGTTTTGAGAAATTGGATCAGGGGATTTTAATGAGGTGGAGGGATGACTCATGTCTGAAGAGTGTGCTTGAGCATTGGAGGGATAACCCAAAGTGGATGGGGGGGCTTTTTTGTCTTGGACAGATGTTGGAACTCGCTCATCAGCTATAATAATGGCGGAGTTAAAATCATTATCCAAAGAAGTATTCATTTGCAAAGCTTTATAATGAGGAGAGTTGAAGATGCATTCCTTATTGGGGACCCCCTGATGGCTTCCTTTTTCTTTGGTAGTGGATTCTACCTTTTTTGAAACCTTTTGCTCCTTACCTTTTTTCCTAGGAGCAAGTGGGGCACCATTTGGAATTTGCCTGACAGTGTCATACACTTCATAGTGCCTTTCAACAAAAGATGTTGCTTCATTAAGGGCGGAAAAACGTGAAGCCATGGAAAAACCTTTATTTTCATTGCTAACATCTTTTTTGCTCCCCCTGTCAACTGTACGCCTCCTACGTTGTACTTGCATCCAAGCCCCAAAGTGATTTGCCTCACGTTACTCTGGGATTGGATTCCTTGCACAGTCTGATGGTTCTGGAGCATGCTCGGATGGAACCATAATATTGGCAGTCGCTGCCATTTTCCGTGGGCAAGAATCCTCTAGATGCCCATATCTCCCACAGTTGAAGCAAATTGTTGGGAGGCCTTCATATTCCACATAAATAGTCTCTCCATCAACTTGTATTTTCGAGATGAGCAGTTTAGTGAGGTCAATGAGAACTGCTAGTCTTGCAAACTTGCCTCTATCTCTTGATTCGGTGTTATAGTCCACACGAATAACCTCACCAATGACACTACCAATAGAACGGATAATATTCTTATGATAATATCTCGCTGGCAGTCGAGGCAACCTTACCCAGCCAACAACCTGGTTAATGATATGATCATGCGGTTTAAAGGATGGAGTCCAAGGTTGTACAGTGAGATAATGCCCAAAAACAACCCAGTGTCGATTAACGAAGGTGTTCTGAAAGTCCAGTTCTTCTTTAAATCTCACCAAGAAACACTCCTTGTCCAAATCAGTAATCTGAAACTTACTCATTGGTTTCCAAATATTTTGCAGCTGGGTTCGAAGTGATCGATAGCCTATTGAACGGCCGAGCAATTTCACTACCACTGCAAATCCCATCCTTTTATTGAGGACATCAAGAACGTGAGCAGCAAAATCAACAGTAGGAGTATTGCCATTCATCCCAAGAGTGACATCTCCTTGCTGAAGGACCATTTCATCGTCTACTGCTTCATTAAGAGTCATGTCGGAGTTGAGAAGGGTATCTTTAAAGGAGACTGTTTCCTTGGCAGGAATTTGCTTGTCAACATTTAATCGAGCAATCTCTGCAAAGGAAGGGAAGGGATTAATCACCTGGGTTTCAGGAACAAACTCCAGTGAGGGAGCTGCAGATACATGAACCTTCGGAGAAGGAAGCGAGGGGGAGCAATCGGCATCCATTTCATCATTTATCTCTTGGTCATCTTTTATTTTAACCTTCTCAGAATTGCCGTCATCATCAGGTTGTGGCAGTGGCGGCAGGTCGTCCTTGACAGAGTTCTCGACAGCGGAAGTTGAGCCTTTTTTGTTGCCTTCCAGATCATTGTGAAGCTGAGGTTCAACACGGAGAGAGCAAGAAGAAGGCTTCTTCTTGACTTTGTCTTTGTTAACAGTAGCAGCCGAGAGCTTGCCGGTGGACAGAACCTTCACGTTTCTTTTTTTTCTTTTTCTCTAGAGCCAAACTTCAGAGTCACAGAAGGGGTTTCTGCAGAGACACTACCCCATTCTCTTGCTGGTAGGCAACGAAAATGAGGAGGACCTCGCCGACCGTTGCTTTCGCCTGCGGCAACGAGGGGAAAACTTCCGAAGAAGAGGACGAGAGCGAGGTAACCGTTGCTGGAGGGAGGAGAAAAACCTGATGTTGGTGAAGATGAAGAAGCTGATTATGGAAGAGGTGTGAGGAAGGAAGAAGGGCCAAGGAGAAGAGGAAAGTCGCCGTTTAAGAACCCAAGACGAAGAGCGGAGAACAGAGCAGTGAAAGCGAAGAGCGGAGAGAAGGATGGCAGACGCAAGACGAAGGCACGAAGAGCAGATCAGCGGACGGTGGACGTGAAAACGAAGAGTAGATCAGCGGCGGCTAGGTTGCAGGAGCTAGGGCCGGCTAGAGATGCATAGTTTAATCAAACACGCATGCACCCTGAATGTACATTTTTAATAACGATAGCAAGCATGTCACTCAATGGCTCATATAAGAGACGAGACAAGACGTGAAAGTTTTGGAATACATTGGGAAAGGGGCGTACCGGTGGTGGGTGGAGAGCAGAGCACAGGACGGTTCCTTGTTTTGTTGGTGTTGGGGCAAGACGACACCGTTTGTGTATGTTTGACCAATTTTGTTCGAGTCCACAAAAGACGCCAAAGCATGAAAGCGCAGCTGCACATGTTGGAGCCCAACGCCAGCAAGTGTGAACTGAAGTCTCTGACCCGACATATAGAGTGTCTGCTTGGTTGGATGAAATGCGACGTTGAAATTACTTTTTTTTAACATGTTATATAATATATAAAATAAATATATTTAAAAAAAATTATTTTAATTTAGATGAATTTATTTCCGTAATGCCATCTCAAATAGGTTTATAGCATGTTTGTTAATCAATTTTGAAAATCAATTTCATACAAGTTGAGATAAAACTCTCTCACAAATTTACTTCGGATTATGTAAAATCACTTTTCAAACCAAAGTTTTATTACTTCACAAACAAACTCTTAGATTCACGTGCTTTCATTCCTACCAACACCTCCCCCAATTCATCTCTTTTAAAATTCTAGCTTCGATTTTTAATTTAATAATCAATTTATTTCTTTTAAAAGATTAAAAAATTTAATTAATTTAAATTTAAATTAATTGATTTATAAAATATAATCTATTAATACATAAATAATTCATAATATATATTATAATAAAAAAATTATTTAACATTTTTAATATTTTAAAAAGTCAACTGGGACAAATAATAAAGACAAGAGGGTTTGGTATTATTTATATAAAAATTAACGAGACAATTTATAAATAAAATAAAATTTCTTTTTTCCTTATAAATAGTAGCATAAGAACATCTTTATTTTTATTTAAAAAAAAAAAGTAGCATAGTAACATGTATACAAGCGCAGTCCCCCCCTATAGTAATTATGATAATCAGTTTCGAGGTTGATCTAGGTCCTAATATTTATTTATTTTCTTCGATTAATTTACATAACTTGCAGACGTATAAACATTTGATCTGAAGTTGGAAGAGTATTTTAGAAAAATTATATTACATTTATTATAATTTATTGATTTATCTTATTTTTTTGATCCATAAGCGGTATAATATAAGTAAAAAATTAAATTAGTGTATTTATAAAAAAATTAATAAATTTCTCTCTTTCTAAATTTCCCCACAATCACAGTCCAATTATTTTTTTGATTAAAAAATCAGAGAAAGGGATCTAAATTGGATTGACCTTTTTTTTTTTTTGCCAGCCTAAATTGGATTGACCAGAGAAGGAAAAGGTGTGGAAAATAAGATGAGTCCGTACCATCACCTATCTATTTTGTGTCAGCAGTCGCGGTCAGCCGTCTTGGTTTTAACAGACACCACATCCCATAATTAAATAATTAATTTATTTTTTCATCCAAAAAAAATAATTAATTTGTTTTAAGCTTTTTGACGTGACTTTACCATACTTTCTGGCCACTGATCGATCTGATGATGTGATGATCAATCCACACCTCTATTACTTTTACAACTTTTTTTTTCGAATTAAATATACTTTTGGTTCTATAGTTTACCCTAATTTAAGTTTTGATCACTTAAATTTACTTTTTGTAAAATTGTTGATCCCTATAGTTTTAAAAGATCTATATACTTTTAATTAATTTTGGTTTTGATCTCTATACTTTCAATGAATTTTGATTTCTGTTACTATATTTTGAACGAATTTTTTGTTTTGATTCTCAAATTTAACCGTGTTAATTAACGTAATCATACATCTAAATGCTTAAAACTACAGAGTCATATTGTATAAGAATTGTTTATATATTATCTTGTTCAATTATTAAACCGCTTCACCATAATTAATAGATTCAGTGACACATAAGTAAAATTAATAGTATTAATATCATATCTAGGTCCTTTTAAAATTAGGGGGACTAATTATTTTAGATAAAATAAATTTAAAGGACTAAAACCATAACTTTTAAACTACAGGAATCAAAGTCTAAATTAGGGTAAACTATTTTAAAAAAAAAAACTCAACTTGGTTTCCCAACGCAACAATGATGTTTACGTATGGGCGTATATATCCTGCCCATTTCAGAAATTTGGAAAATGATTTTATTTTGGGGGCAAAAGAGAAAGTCCATGATAACATTAAATTTCTTTTAGGGAAAATCTTAAAAAAAAGAATTTGGAAATTGACAAAATGACGTAGAGGTACTAAAAGATTCTATAATGATGTGTACGTGTGACATCTTAAAAATTGGATTATTTTTCACCAAAAAAAAAAACTAAAAGTAAAAATTGGATTGTTGAAATTTGAGTAAGTAGACAAAATAGAAAGAAAAAGAGTAAAATGTAAATTCTCAATTTCAAAAATCTCATTTTAAAATATCTCGCATTTATATCATATTATGAAATATTCTAGCTATCTCCATTCTGAATTTTCAGGTTGGTATTTTCCCAATTTTTTAACCACAATGTTTATTTGGTTTTAGGGTTTAGCTTTTTTAAGTGATTTTACGCAATCCAAGGTAAATATGTGAGAGAAGTTTTATCTCGATTTATGTAAAAGCGCTTTTTAAATGTTTAACAAACAAACCCTTAATTTTTTTTTGAACGAAATGTACGTCACCTAATCCAACATTTTCAATAAAGTAAATCGTCCCACCAATTCATTTTCTTTAATGGGTTAAAATGTAATAATGCCTATCAAATTTTATTAAAAATGGGTTCAACATTACATTTTTTTAGAGGTATAAAAACACACATGAACATCAAAATGGAGTAAAAATGTTACGATTGTTAAATAATGCTGTTGGCTGACACTGTTAAAAAAATAAATTTAAATGATATTTGATGATTTAAACATTTTTTTTTCTATTTTGAATATTCATGGGTATTTTTATACCTTTAAAAAATATATGATACCGGATGCTCTTTTAATAAAAATTCATATGTATTTTAACAAATTAATCCCTTGTTTTAGTTAGATTATTTTAACATATTGCAAGGCAAAGCATGGATCTTCGGTGTTAATAAAGCAGGTCCAATAAAAAAGTCAAAAGTCAAAACATTGCAGAGAGTTTTATTAATAGGTGATCTGTAAATATATTTTATAACACTTAGGCATGACTTGTCGATTCTTGAACTTCTAATCTTCACATGACTCATTTTTTTGGCCTTGCATGAGATATAAATCATTTAAACTTTTTTTTTATAATAAATTTGGATCTGAATGATCAATCATACGACTTCGAAGTTTAAAAGCAAAACGGTTTGGGGGTAATCATACATGTAACCTAATCTACTAACCTAATCTACTTTATATATATTCTTTTTGTCGTTGATAAAAAAAAATTATTTACTTAATTTGATTATAGTTAAATCTAGTAAAGCTACATAGAGCCCTATGGCTACTCAATTCAATTTTAAGGAAGAATGTGCTTCCACATGGGCCCTCTAATAAGCGGGGTACCCATGGAGCCATCCTTATCAAAGGATTTCAACATCCATGTGTTTCTTTGTTTTCTTTTAATTGAAATGTCAAACTTAATGCTTGAAGAAAATTACAGGGGTGTTTGTGATTATATCTAGAAAGCATGTTTAGGTAAATTCAAATAATTTTTTTTTATATCTTTATTTCGTAGATTGTAAATTATATGAAAAATAAATATATATTGTCAATCTAAACAAGCACACAATTTACCTCAAGGCTACAAAATCTAGGCTATACTAAAATCATTGTATTTAAAATCGGACCGATTGGGTTAACTCGAAAACCTAATTGGTCCGGTCTTTAACTCAAGATTTTTGAGTGGGGGTGATCTGGTGCGACTTGGGGTAAATTAGGTCATGTTTTTTTTTAAAAAAAAAAATTCTGAATTTTTATTTTAAATTTTAGTGAATTAATACTATATTTGACTAGATTTATGTCATCGTATTGATGATTTCTTACTTTTATTTTTTGAATTACTAAATCAAACTATCACTAACTATTAGTGATTATGGTTTAATTTTCATTATTTTGTTACTTTATAACTTTTAAAGGATTGTACGAATAAACATATATTTTTAATGTTGTATTTTATTATTGTTGCAATCAAACAGTTGTGTAAGACATGTATACATCAAAATATTATGTATTTAGTGTCTTTTTATTTAAATATTATGATATTAACTTGTTCATTATTAAATGAGTATTTTTTTTCAATTTATATTATTTTAATATAATCGATTTAACTCACGGGTTGATCTCTATCTGATTCACAAAACCTTGATCCACTGCTTTCATCGGTTTCAGAGATCGATCTGGATTTTAATACATAACTAAAAGCCTCTCCTCTTGAAAGACCTTAGGCCTTGTTTGGCACGTAGTATTGAATTTTGATGGATTGGATTATGATTAAGATTGGGATTCTTATTAGGAGTGGGAGTGGAACTAAACTTTTAAATTGCGTTTGGTATGGAGTAATATTTGGAGGGATTACTTAAATTAATTATAAGCCATAATTAGTCATAAATTGTAAAAAGACTATAATGCCCCTTACATGCATAAGACAGGAAGCGAAGGTGAATTGAAATTAACAGAAAGCTGGAAAGTGTCTTATTTGGATTATCAAGTCGGAGGCTGTCAAAGACGAATGGAGCGATGAGACGGTGGAAAGCGCTAGATGCAGCGCCTATTAAGAATCAACATGCATGAGGCAAAGTTGAAGCAGTACTTCAAGGCTCTCCCTTTTGATTTCCGAAGGAAAGCACTAAAGATGGTGCTGTTTGGCTTTTTTTTTTTAACTATTTAATTCTCCTCTTCGATTGAACCAAAAAGAAATAGCCTTTTTTGTTTTTTTTAACTATTTCAGGTCTATCTTCGGTTACAGAATTGAAGGAAATATTGAAGCTTGAAGGGCGACTACAGCCACAACGGGAGTGGCGATTGTTTCTCGTTAGAATAATAATTGAATCATACAGCCACCGACTAATTTTCTAGAAAAAAAATGAGTGACTTGATTGCAAGATTATGATCTAAAACCCAAAAAAGCACAGAAAGCACAGTTGCTAGTTGCTTTATCACACGGATAGTTTTACACAGTTGAGACAACGAGCAAGGATGAGATCTGAGATGGACGTTGGTCTCCACTGAAAATCGGACGCCTTCGACTGAGCAGATGGGATATGAGACGACGCCCAATTCATGCGAGAGAGGCAACTGGATGGAGACGGCCAGTAGGTGAGTCTTGATATATATAATTTTTGGTTAGGGTTATTTTTGTCTAAAAATTATTATAACTAAGGATATTTTTGTCTCTAAAATTTACAATCCTAGGATTAAAAAAGCAATACCAGGGGGAGATAGGTTTGTTCCAATCCTTTCTATGTGGTATTATAACAATCCATGCATTGCTTAGTACCTCATACCAAACATATTAAAATGAGCTATACCAATGCTAATACCAATCCCAACCCTCCAATGCCATGTACCAAACAGGGCCTTAGAGACATCCATGACTTGGGGGCATTGCATGAATCTTAAGCCCAGTATTGTTTTTGACGTTTTAAAATAACTCATTATACTTTTTATATAAACTCACAATCTCACAATTAATTTTTTTTTTTTTGATAAAAATATGTAATCTCATTTAAGTTACAAGACTGATTTGCCAACCATATGTTAGAACCAAGTTGAGAGAAGATGGAAAGGAATAGAACCGAATGGGAAATTTTTTGTTGGTTGACGTACTTGGTATGTACTGTAATTGGAATGGGAGGAAGTAAAGAGTAAATGACATTAATACCCTTATTTTAAAATAATGGATTTTTTTTTGTTATTGACATAAAGAATCAAAATAATCATTTATGTTAATTCCCATATACTGAAGAATACTTTATCGTGCTAAATGTATCATAAAATACTAAAAAATATTATATGCATATGAGAAAATATTTTAGAGCTGTTGATGCATCTTAACCCTTTTATTTATTTTTTTTAAAATCTACTTGTTTATTTACCTTTAAGTTAGGCTTAAAAATTTCATTCCTCACCTAAATCCACCTAAACGAAAATATTCAAATATAAAATAGTTCAGGTAAAAAAGAAAAATATATATAAAATAGTTAAAATAGGCACGTGAGTAGTGAGTGTTGGATCACCTCTCTTCTGCACCCTCTTCTCTCCCTTTCACATCACACATGCTAAAATCGTTTTTTGCATGAACGATTTCTGTATAAAATTCAATATCCCTGTTAAGGCATAAGTGGAAATCGTTCCTGCCGTGAACAACTTATTTATAAATTCTAAATCATTTTTCTGATGAACAATTTTAAAAATAATATATTAATAAATATTTTTAAAAAGTAGAGCATTTAGATATTTATTTTTACTTATTGCAGCATCCGGATGAAAAGGCCAACATGGTGGCATTGTTCACACTTTCCAATTACCGCAGAAAAAGATAAAAAATATTCGGATTTTTCTCACTGAAACAGAGCAGAACCATTTTCGGTATTCTGCTCCCTGTAAATAAAATAAAATAAAATAAAATAAAAGATCCGTATGCTGTGAGTTGAGCTTCACAGTCCACAATGTTCATCGCGTTCATATCCTATAAAGCCGAATTTCCTTCCACGGAGCTTTTCTCCATCTCTCTCTCTCTCGCCCCCCCCCCCCACACGCATTTCCTTCATCTCTTCCTCCTCTCTTTCCGACTTTCACGTCTCTTGGCTCTTTCACTCTCAGATGCTTCCTCATTCTTCAACATTCAAGTGAAATTCTTCACACTAAGCTCAAGACAATCATTGTTCACTATCCTTGATCAGTAAGAATGGGCAAGGCATCCAAATGGTTTCGCTCTGTTTTTGGTCTCAAGAAGTCTGACTCCTCGTCTTCGCCGTTGCCGTCTTCGTCGACACTGCCACCTGGCT
Source organism: Vachellia collinsii (assembly GCA_006871305.1). NCBI lineage: Eukaryota > Viridiplantae > Streptophyta > Magnoliopsida > Fabales > Fabaceae > Vachellia > Vachellia collinsii. Next base: position 10,707 of record QFDD01009964.1, read on the forward strand.
CAGCTTCAAAACCACTCAAAGACAAACGCCGGTGGAGCTTCGTCAAGTCTTACAGAGAATCCGGCACTAACAAATCCTCCGACGTCCACCACACGGCGTTCAGAGACGAAATGGTTCCATCGTCCGGGCACATTGACGGGGCGTGCCCTGACAGGCACGCAATGACGGTAGCTGCTGCCAAGGCTGCTGTTGCGGAAGCGGCGGTGGCTGCTGCTCAGGCCGCTGCCGCCGTTGTCAGGCTTACGAGCAGCGGCAGGTGCTCTGGGAGCATCGGGACTCGCGAGGAATGGGCTGCCATCAAGATTCAAGCTGCTTTTCGAGGCTGTTTGGTTAGTGCCTAGCATCCATTATTTGTTCCATTTTCCGTTCTTGTAATTCTTCAATTCCTTCACCTCTAACTGA
>QFDD01009965.1:0-13705 GCA_006871305.1 Vachellia collinsii
GCCAATCAATTGGGTAAAATGCCAGCCCAAACCTGCACAGTGACATGTTCAACCCATATTATTGACTCCAAATCAGTTTATATTATTGAGCACTGTCTTTCTCATCCCTCATATTTTATTTTTTTTCCAACACTCATTATTCATATTATTGATCAATCAATATCTTTGTAGCTTTATCACTAAAAGTTGATCTAGTTGGTAATATATTGATTCACAACTCATAAGATTATAAGTTCAAATCCTATTGCTGATATAAGAATATTTTTTGTGGGTAATCTATAAGTATCTCTATAAACACTTTTAAGTTTAGAGTTATATCATGACTTTCGTAAATTCCAAGACCCAACTCACCTAATCTTTTAAAAAAATCATGGACATAAGTAATTCATTTTAAAATTAATTTTATACGACTTATCATCTCTAAATCAATGGTATGAATAATCCATTTTTAATACAATTCCTTAAAATTCTAGATTAGTAGCTGTGGTTTATGGTTAAAAGGACATGAAATGTCAATTTTTTATGAGATTAAGATAAAAAAAAAACTGAATTTGTTAGCATGCGGGATATATATAGTTGTAAGTGTTTTATATTCTAAACTGAAATGAGTATCTCCCAAAGCTCCATCTTTCCTTAATTATATTTATATTTTTGATATTTGTTTAACTCTGTTTTTGTCCAAAAATAACGGATAAAAAGCAGAGTAATGCTACTCAACAGCCAAGTGAGATGGTCATTTTCACTTCTTCTTTTTTTTTTTAAAAAAAGGGATTTTTCTGTATTATTTATTCAGTGAGTTTATATGTGTAAAGGGTTAATTTTTATGATTAGATCAGTATTAGACATCTTTTTTAGATCTTATTACCAGGTATCCGAACAACCGATTAATCTAATTCGTGGGAGTGTTGGTCTGCAATGGGGCACCTCACTACTTCTAAATAATTATCTCGGCTACATATCTAGAACTTGAATATGAGATTATTGGTTAACTTAAAAAAAGTTAAAAAACTCCTTTTAAATTGAAGCACTTTGTGTAATACAAGGTTTAATTTTTGAATGAAACACCTTGTTATTACGGTTATATTGTGGTGCGGAGAAAATCATAGTAAAGGGGACCCACATCTGATGACATGGCAGCCACATCAGCTGACTGTTTGACAGCTCAGGAAAAAGTCAACAGAGTAATGAAATGCGGCCATGATGAGGACTGTGGACTAACTTAAAAATTGGATAAAGTTATAGGCAGGAAATAGTTAATAGTAACCTAATTTGCTGTAGTTGGTAAATGACCAGTCAAAGACTCAAAGCAGCCGTAATAAACATATTAGCCAAATTCACCTAAAACGGCTGTTGCTAATATAATTTATAAAATTAATTTTCTTAATTTATAAATAAAATTTTGACATTCATATATGTGTTTACAGCCAAAGAGTTCATTTGCCTCTTTGGGGTTGCTTTATGGTTAAGAAACAATTTTTTGGGGATGAAAATGACAAATAAGTAAAAAGTTTGGGCTAAGCAAAGTAACAAACTAATATTTTTATCTTTTACCCAAACTTACGAAATCACCAACAACTCACCCATTTTATATTCTGATAGCCAGTAGCATTATTATTGAACTGTTGTCTGAATTTAATGCACTAAGAAATTCAATTCCAGTCAAATTATTAATATACAAGTACTAAAAAGTACAAAGTCATACGTCATAATTTCCTTAGCACATATCCATTTATTGTTTTCACACAATAATAGATCTTTCCACCTGAGTAAAGTACTTTTTTTTTTGGTAATGTGAGTACAGTACTTTTATTATGCAGTTAAGGAAATTAAGATCTTAAAAAGTAAAAACTAAGTCATTAATTGAAAAAAAATTATTGCATAGGGCCTAAATTTCACAAATTCATTTAAATTAATAAATCCTAAAAATAATAATTATTTCAAAAATAAAAATTACTACTATATTTTATTAGATATGTTGTTAGATACTCTATTTCATCTTAGATGTAAAAATTAGATAACTAATTTATTTGTAAAAAATTTGTTGGTTTTCTTAAAAACCATGTTTAATTTGCATTCAGAGCTATACCATTACGCAAACACCTTTAATATATTAAATCAATGAGAATGTGGAGAAAAAAATTATAATTTGAAGGGATAACACAAAAATTAACTTGAGATTTTACATTTAAAATTATAACAGATTAAATTTCGCAACTGACTAATTGAATTAAAGTTTTACATTTAGGATTATAACAGATTAAATTTTTCAATTGACTCATATATTTAGTACTGGAATGAGTATTTTTTAAAAACAAAGTTATTAACTATCAAGATACTTGAAGACCCTTTAATTTATTTAAACAAATCATAATCATTTGAAAGATAATTTAATTAAAAGTTTGTTACACACATGCAATTTTTTCCTACAAGTCCAATTCAACAAGATAGAGGCATAATGAGCCAACTGTAATATACCAATAAAACAGAGAATTGATGAGGATTTTTTTTTTTTTTAACCATTTGAATTTGATCATCTAGAAGCCAATTACGCAATCCCTAATTCTATAAAACGAAACCACCACACTAAAAATAAGTAGATCAACCCTCAACCTAATTCTCATAAACCCCAAAAGTTTTTCCCAAATGAGCAAACACGCACACCCATTTTGCCACGTGCCACCCTAAGCCAATACCCAACCGCCACGTTCACCGCAGCCTGATTTGGAGGGAAAAAACAATCGAAGACTCGGATTAATAATTGTAGGTCACCTCTCTCACACCTAGTTCCCTCGTCACCTCCTTCACAAGTAAACGTGTATAATATCTCAGCCTCCATTGATTCTTGCTTCCTTCAAGTTTACAAATCTCTCTCTCTCTCTCTTCCTTCTTCATATATATATATAGATGCAGAAAAAACCACAAGCATATTTCAGCAACTTTCTCAGGCTGTTAAGTCACGTATCTCTCTCCTCTCTGCATGTTCCTGATATTATGATAAACTGAAAGTTGTATATTGGTTGTTTAGCCTTGAAGTTCTTGAGCAACCTGCGACTTTGATTCAAGAATGTTGTCTTGTGAGGGAGAAAATGGGTCGTGTTTTCGTCTGGTTCAGCCTGAGCATCCACCACGCGCCACCGCGATGGTGTTGCCGACCCTTGGGCAGTTTTTGAACTACTACGGGGACGTACGGAAGGAAGAATCACGTGATGGTGGTGACGCGCCGGAGCACCGTGCGCTTGATATGACCGACGTCGGACTCGAGCTGCGGGCGGTGCCTTTTGTGCTCTCGTTCAACAACCTCACGTACAGTGTGAAGGTTCGCCGGAAAATGAGCTTCTCAATGCTTTATCCGAAGTTGAAGCGAACGGTCGTGGCTGACGACGACCGAACTAAGACTCTGCTGAATGATATCTCGGGCGAGGCACGCGACGGAGAGATTCTCGCCGTTATGGGGGCTAGTGGGTCAGGGAAATCCACTCTGATCGACGCCTTGGCCAACCGAATTGCCAAGGGAAGCTTGAAAGGACAAGTGGCGTTGAACGGCGAGACCTTAGAATCTCGGCTTCTGAAAGTGATATCGGCATATGTAATGCAAGACGACCTTCTCTTTCCGATGCTTACAGTGGAAGAGACTCTTATGTTCGCAGCCGATTTCCGATTGCCTCGAACTCTCTCAAGATCCAAGAAGAAGATGCGAGTACAAGCTCTCATCGACCAGCTCGGCCTTAGAAACGCCGCCAAAACCGTCATCGGCGACGAAGGCCACCGTGGTGTATCCGGCGGCGAAAGACGCCGTGTCTCCATCGGCATTGACATAATCCACGACCCCATCATCTTGTTCCTCGACGAACCAACCTCAGGGCTCGATTCAACGAGCGCTTACATGGTGGTGAAGGTCTTGCAGAGAATCGCCCACACCGGAAGCATCGTGATCATGTCCGTACACCAACCCAGCTCCAGAATCCTCGGACTCCTCGACAGAATGATCTTCTTGTCGCGTGGACAAACAGTGTTTAGTGGCCCTCCATTGCAACTTCCAATCTTCTTCTCTGAATTTGGACACCCAATTCCAGAGAACGAGAACCGAACCGAGTTCGCACTTGACCTGATTCGCGAGCTCGAATCTTCACCTGGTGGAACAAAGGGCTTGGTCGAGTTCAACAAGTCGTGGCAGAGCATCTTGAATCATCCAGGAATCATCAGACACAACGATAATCAGATTAATGAGAACGACTTGTCTCTGAAAGAAGCCATTACTGCGAGCATCTCGAGAGGAAAACTAGTGTCAGGTACTACGACAACGGCGAAGAACACCAACAACGTAAGCCCAACTTCGATGGTTCCAACGTTTGCGAATCCCTTCTGGGTTGAAATCTCGAAACTGTCGAAAAGATCATACACCAATTCACGTAGAATGCCAGAGCTGTTCGTGATTCGATTGGCTGCGATTTTAGTTACTGGGTTCATTCTCGCCACCATGTTTTGGCAATTAGATAACTCACCAAAAGGGGTCCAAGAAAGACTCGGCTTCTTCGCTTTCGCCATGTCCACCACCTTCTACACCACCGCCGACGCACTTCCGGTGTTCCTCCAAGAACGTTACATCTTCATGAGAGAAACCGCCCACAACGCTTACCGGCGATCATCCTATCTGATATCCCACGCATTAGTGTCGTTACCTACACTGCTCATCCTCTCACTGGCTTTCGCCGCCACAACCTTCTGGGCGGTGGGGCTCGACGGAGGATTACCAGGTTTCTTTTTCTACTTCCTCGTCATCTTCGCTGCGTTCTGGGCCGGAAACTCCTTCGTCACCTTCCTCTCCGGCGTAGTACCACACGTAATGCTGGGTTACACAATAGTGGTAGCCATATTAGCATACTTCTTGCTGTTCAGCGGATTCTTCATTAACAGAGACAGAATCCCAGTTTACTGGATCTGGTTCCATTACTTGTCCCTTGTGAAGTACCCATATGAAGCTGTTCTTCAGAACGAGTTCGATGATCCAGTGAAGTGTTTCGTTAAAGGGGTTCAGATTTTCGACAATACACCACTTGGGGTTGTGCCAGGTTCAACAAAATTGAAGCTTTTGGAGAGTTTGAGCAACACTTTGGGGACGAACATTACGAGCTCAACGTGCTTGACGACGGGTTATGATATATTGCAGCAGAATGGGATTACACAGTTGAGTAAGTGGAATTGCTTGTGGGTGACGATAGGTTGGGGATTCTTGTTTAGGATTCTGTTTTACTTCTCTTTGTTGTTGGGAAGTAAGAACAAGAGGAGGTGATTGATGATGATGCATAATAACCACTTGGTTTTACTCAAATCAAGAGGTTTGATCTGGTATATTCTTTTTTTGTTATTAATATGTTTGTTTGTATTTGGGCTTGTAAATTGTAATAAGTGGTTGTTGAATTGTGATCTGGTGCCAAAACCAAGCATTTGATGAACTAGTTGCATAATAATGTATTAATTACTTTGGCGTTCATGTTTTTTTTTTTATGAACCTCAATTAATGAGAAAGAATGGTTCATAAGTGTTCCTATTTTATTAAGAAAAGTACCTATTTAATTTTGGTTCTTTAACTTTTTAGTGTCATTTCAATTCTTCAATCATAAGGCCATTAATATAAAACATTTACATGAAAATTTTAAATATTGAGAAATAATTCTCAAATACTGACACATCAAATTTAATTTTTAAAATAATATTAATCGTTAGACTAACAGTATTAGAGTTAAACAATTTACAAGGTACCTTTTTGAAATCAAGAGATCAAAATAACACTTTATGCAAAGATAAAAGATTAAAGATACATTTTTTTTTTGGGACTATTATATTTGAATCCGTTTTGCTCAAGTAACTTTTGCAAAGGCAGATGACCTAACTTTTTTCTTTTAAAAAAGAAAAAACATAGACCATGTTTGAAGTCAAGCTTATGTCTGACACGGTGCATGTTGCTCAAAAGATAGAGAGGAGCCCTCTGAAATATTATTTGACTATGCCATTTGCATTACCAATGACTTTATAATGAAGAGTTTTCACACTCGAGTCGTTCCATTAATTGATGTTCCAGATAATATGTTGTTCACCAAAACTGATTAGACAATTGACTGCTTATGTGGTTTCATGTTTAAAACAATAAAAAAAATTATCGTTGTTTTGTTAATTTCTAATGTAAAACCAAATACACGTTGGGACCATGAATTAGAATTCAAGTTATTTGTAATATAATCAACATAACTGTTAAGACGACGTAACAAAACCTAATGCATATTCTTTAAAGTATGCTTTTCTTTTTTCTTTTTTTTTTTTCTCCGTTAGGATATATATGTTTTTATTGAAGGCAGCCTTATCTTGAGACGCTGTCCAACGTTAAAAACTAACTCTAACCAAAATAAGAGGGGGGGGGATTATTAGGTCTTAGGGAAGGGATTTAATCATTAAGAAATTTTAATGACAACTAAACAGTATGAACATGATGAAACTTGTTATTGCAAGCTTTTCACGGATTGTTGGATTCTTAAGTAATTAAATCTTTCCTTTCTTGAGGCCTTGTAGAAATTCTTCTAAATAAGAACCTTCACAGGATAGTTTTGGTAAAACAAAAATTGTAACAACGTTTAAAGAGACTCCACGAATCTCACCTCAAGAGAAGTCCGTGCTGAGAATGACCTAACATTGACTGAAGAGTTGCATGAACCTCTCAGGTGATAACAGTAACTAGGGGAAATCAACCAGAACACGCTTTGCATATTGATGTTGTCTAAGTTGGGTTATTCAAAATTTCCACTGTTTAAACAATATTTCAGGGTTTTCGCCTGTCACATAAATAGCTGTTTCACTATTCTTCCCTTCTCCAGTGGTGTGCTGCAGCATTTAGCTTGCAGCCCAAGCTACACCAAATACTCATCAATTCAAACAGAAGTCTGGCGACACCAAAAGAACCACAACTAAGATGCTCAACAGATTAAATACCACAGCTGAGGGCAGAAACAGTCAACAAAGTTCTGAGCACTGTTCCTCTTCAATGTCAATATTACTCCTGTTTTTATTGTATGACATTTTCAATTGATTCACACCAATCACGAAATTACAAAGAACTCATCAAATCTATTTTAAATTAATAAAACTTATCAAATTTACCAATTTATGAGGTTTTTAAAGGGAAGAAACAAAACAGAATTACATTTACGCATTAACTACATAGGTTAAATTGACAAATAGCAATTAATTATTCTCCAAATGACTTGTATTAAATACTAAGAATCCTTCTAGAACTTCTAGAAGGTGACCTGCAAATTGGGACAAGAGGGAGTGTTGTTTTATAAACTTCTGACTTAATAATATACATGTCACGTGAGATCCAAAAGGGTGAATGGCATGCCACTGGAATACACCTTTATTTCTATCATGTACTGTTGGTGTACCCAAAACTGCTTTTGAAGTATCCAATCTATGAGATTATACAACTACTGAGGAGGAAATAAACCATGCGGTGTTGGAATCAGATGAAATTGGACACATGGTCTGAGGCATATTTGAGAACGGCCTCATGCCTTTTCAAAACCGAATCAGATGGTTAAGATGCTACTATTGCTTGGCACTGCAGGAATATTGAAAATGGACTTTCTAGTCTAGCCAGTGAATTTGTTAATCATAATGCTGCTTCCTCAGCTTCAGCATCAAATTCTTGCTCCACACCTTTAACCTGTAATTGCAACATAAGAAGGGGTCAGTCAAAGGCATATTACCAATTTCTACATCAAATAACCAGTTAGAAAATCGAACTCCAGATATAAACAAAGTGAAACAACTTCCAAAACTGATAATTTAGGAGCTCCAATACAAGTTACTCAATGATGTAAACTCGGCAAACCTTACTATGTCAATTGTTCTTGGATGGTTGTCAAAATTGAGATCTATCTTCTAAAATTTTACAAGTTTAAGAGTTTGTGTTCAGAAAATATAGCAACTAGCAGACTCAATTTTCACAAATTCGTAAGCTCCAAGTTTAGTAGCTCATAAACATCTAACAATGAGGTTTGTTTCATTGGTTTCAGATTTATGGGTCACAAAAGCCCAACTTCCTTCTCCCACTCAACACCAGACAAGCCCCTAAAAGTGGACGATGGTTTGCCCAAAAAGCTGGGTTTTTGAGTAAACACCGCCGGGTGTGAGGTGTGTGTGCACATGTGTTTAAAAGCTGGGTTTTCCCCGTGGAATATCCAACCCATCCACAAATATGCATGTTTCTATGGACATGCAATCAAAATTTACACAAGAATATGGTTATAAAAGACAATATGACCGCTAAAGGGAGAGCTTCAATCTTGGTACTTATTTTGATGGATGCATGAATTTCATGATAAAAAGTTATCAGATAACTTATTACCTCTGGTACATAATGCATCAGCATGTTCTCAATACCAGATTTCAGTGTCACAGATGAACTTGGGCAGCCACTGCAAGCTCCTTGCATTTTAAGTTTCACAATTCCAGTTTCTCTGAACATAAGAGAATCTTAGTTAAATCTAAGTAAAAAAATATCCAATGTACACATATTTTCCTCAAGCTTTCATAAAAGTTCTTTCAAACCAATGAGGGTCTGGGTCAAGAACTTACTCAACAAAGCCTCGATACTCAATGTCCCCACCATCATCTTGCACAGCTGGTCGAATACGAGTCTCCAATAATTCCTTGATCATAGCAACTATTTCAGAATCATCCTGCACGGAAAACATTAAGGCACAGGTCAGTCTAGAGCCTCTCATGGGGTTAATGCATATTCGTCTGTCTGATCAAATATTCTTCCGCCCATGCCTTAACAACTAAACACGTTCCTCTTTTTGGTGAAACATAGTTCATAGGGATAACAAACAAATAAAAGAGAGAGAGAGAGAGAGTTAGTAAACAGAAGGAACAACCAAAAAACAAAATTTTCATGGCTTTCTGCTTGACCTAGAAGGAAGTGAGAGCAAAGGAAAACAACAGCCTGATTATAGTCTCTGCCTCTCAAAGGAAAATCAAATATTAGGATATTTACTTCTTGAATAGCTGTATCCATGGCCCCTGCAGCTTTTGAGTCTAAAAACAGCGGCTGCCCTGAAGAATAGAAATCCATAATTGCAGCAAAGATCTCAGGCTTCAGGAGATCCCAAGAAAAATCATCTGATTTTGTAACAGTGACAAAATCTGATCCAAAGAAAACCCGAGTAATACCTGCATGGAAGCCATGAAGAAAAATCAGAGGGATGGAAGCTACTTAACCACTAAGGGAGTCGTGAAGAAAAACTGCAAGGATATACGACCCCATGGATTAAAACCATAGTCATTCAGATAACGGAAACTCTGAGGAAACAAACATCTAGTTGGAAGATCCCAAGGAACATATCTAAATAGCAGATCATGGCATTCCATATCAAATTTAATTTTAATTAAAAGGTTGCTATCAATTATCTTTATTTTAATTGGTAATTTTTCCTCAAGGCAATGTAACCACAATGCAAGCTCCAGCACCTTCTAATTTTGGCACTTCAGAACTCAAGCTGAAGTGCACTAAGGTCCAGGGAAGCATTTTTTTTATTTGAGGGAGAAATATAAATATTCTAGTTCAAGGATTTGTAACTATCTTAGTTATAGCCATATAGGAACTAAAGTTTTAGTTTATTTAATTAATTTTTAAAAGCTTGCAATTTACTACAATAAAACAGAGGTTGTAATTGGTGTCCCCTGTCCACAAAAAATTATAGCTACCATGTAATCTATACCCATCTAGCTTCCATTTTTTATTCCCTGCTTCTATCTCTTCTATTCTCCTTCCACCCATTGTCTCTCTTTCATTAAGTTATTCATATACCACCTTTTTGGGTCAAGATTGTTTCATTTGGAACATGTTGATCCAATTTTAGTGGGGAAAAATTTAAAGCAACTAAAAGAATCATGATGTCAGTGACAGAGACTGCTTAGAAAATGCAATTTTTTTGCGGGTGAGGCCAAAAAAGGGTCCTCTAAGAAGCCAAAGATGACAGAAGGTAGTCATACCATCTATTCCAAAAAGTGCTTTTGCTAATGGAGAATTCATAGCAGTGCGAGCATTTGGAAAGTCAGCACTTCCAACTTCCATAACAGGCTTCCCAGGGTAAAACATCAGTGATGACGGATTGGGAGTGGTCTGTGTTTGGATAAACATAGTCCTCTTTTGCCCTGTCCAAATAAGAAGGATAATCATTTGATAATGCTCAACTACCACAACCAAATGTCAAAAAACTTCATACACAGACTCGAAGTAAAATCCAACAAGATTAGTCTCTTTGTGTTGTCTAAAAGTAAAACATGAGCTAGAAATCAATAACTTACGATAAATTGAATATGCTGGTTCACGAATAAGACGGGTTTCAACTAAATACGAACAGCAAAGTGCATATTTATCATAGATTGAAGCCTATTCAGATTCGATATAAAAAAAATTCATATCTACTTTTGCTGCATCAATTTCCATCGAACTCTATTTTCCCTTCAGCAGCAAAGAAAATGTATAGAACAAACTCAAATGACGCAATGAAGCTAGTTTTATCATAGACTGAAGCCCCAGACACCAGAAAGTCTCAAATCCCACCCCCCCCCAAATTTTTGGGTCCCCTTTTGCCAAAAACAAAACTTGAGAAACACAAAATCCCGTAGTCTAGTTTATTTCTAAATATTCCTGAAGAATTACTTTTGCCGCCAACATAGCAGAATGCATTTATGATCTCAAACGAGCATCTATCAGAAGACAAAAGCGTACCACCAAAGGGTGTCCATTTCTTCCAATATAAAGAATCTACGGATGAAGATTGCAACGATGAAAATCCACAGGTAGATAAAGCATTTCGGCTCCCTCGAAACGATGTCGCTGATGAGGCAAATCGAATGAGACGGCGAGATATGAATACGAGGCGGTGTTCATTGGCAGCTGCTTTCGATGTTTGAAGCTGAAGAGCTCGTCCTGCAAATCGCCCAAAACCCCTCATCCTCGATTCCCTGCAATCGCAAGCTTCGTTTCGGGGAGAAAGTACTCTCAACAGGCGGTTCGATTGCACTGTATATAAATTTCTTTAGCGGAACGATTGCACTATATATATTATATATACAGTCTATAGGGAATGTAAACATGGAATGGTTTTATGATTTTAATTTAATTTTTTCAATTTAATATTATGCAAAATAATGCATAATGATTCATGTATATACTTTCAAAAATGATTATTTTTAGGGTTAACTCTGATCCAACACCAAGTATTTTTTTTTTTTTTGCAATTTTATCATTAAAATATTTTATAACACTTCAACGTCAAAATTGCTTTTATAGAATACTATAAAAATTGCACAATAAAATACTTTAATGTTCTAGATATATTTAAAGAAATTAGGATAAAAGTATCCCATAAAATATTTTAGAATGTTAGATATGTTTAAAAAATATACTTTATAATACTAATATGCCAGATGAACCTTAACCAATTAACCAAATGCTAAGTGGTTTTTATGCTCATAAAAGATCAAAAGGTCAAAATACTATTATTTTCACCACCTACTGAGCAATTCACCTTTAAATTTAAAATTTACATATTATTATTTACAAATCCTAATACACAATTTACAAATCAACTTTTGACAATCCTTGAGAAATTTACAACTAACTAGTATATCTATGACTATGATTTATAAGTGAATGTGATTTTCACCCTAGCTATAAATTTCTGAAAATGACTTATAAATTTTAGAAAAAAACTTATAATTCATGGCACTATTTTAATTTAAAACTCAATTAGAAAGAAAAACATATTCACCTATAAGTTTTGATTACACTAGCCAAGCTAGTAAAGCTGTAAATTTTTTTTTCCTTTAAAACTTATAAATTTTGGACGAATAATTATAATTATTATATATTAGAGTAAAAACTTATAAATAACAAATCCACCAATTAAAGTTTCTTTTTCCTTTTAATAAAAATCAAATATTCAAACTATAAAGAAAAAACTGCCAAAGTGGAGTCACCAGTGTAAAGAAAAAACTCACATAGCTCGTAAACCTCAAACATTCAGCTTGTCGTTGATTTTCGAGTGTTCATTCAAGTTTGACATCTTATAATTTATCTTCTTATAAATATAATTTATCTTTTATATTGTTATTTTTTTAATTTCAGAATGCAACACATCCATTTATCAACATACATAATACAGCATTTACTAAAAATCATATTATTTATAATACTTGGAACACACATGATCCAAACCCATCAATCTATTTATATACCTCTTCGAACACACATGATCCAAACTCATCAATCTATTTATATACCTCTTCAATTTTTAATGCAAGACTCATTGAGCAGTTCAATACCTAACTCACCAAAGCTAGTTAATTATAATTTTTTTTTTTCAAATTTTTTTACTAAGTACAAGTATTCTTTTGTAATGGAAGTATTAACATTCAAAATATTGTCAACACTAAATATGGGGAACATTTCTCTGAGCAGAGATTTAAATATTAATTTACTACATTATGATAGACTAATCTCTTTCATTAAATATAAGGATATGAGAGGGTATTTTTTTTCTTTTTTGTTGCTGAGTATAAGTATTCTCGTATTTGAATCAATCATATTCAAAACATTGTCAGACACTAAATATGGAGGACACCTCTTTAAGTAGGGATTTAAACATGGATTTACTATATTATGATAGACTAATCCCTTTCATTAAATATAAAGATATGAGAGGGCATTTTTTTCCTTTTTTTTTTTACTAAGTACAAGTATTCATGTAATTGAGGTAATAATGTTTAAAGTATTATCAGACACTAAATATGAAGGGCAGTTATCTGAATAGAGATTTAAACATTGATTTACTATATTGTGAAACTGTACTTATATTGTACAATTTTTTTTTATCAAGAATAGGTTTTGAAATAGATTAAAACACTCAACAGGTTTTGCTTAAGAAAATTTTCTCCAAGGCATCGAGAGAGGAGTTCAAGTGGCCCTCCACCAATTTCTGCATCCTTCTGACTAAAGCTTGGCTTTGTGACAACAGCTTCTTCAGTAACAATCACTTGGGGAAGGAAACGTTCACTGAATTAAACTCATGCTCTTGAGCTGAGTTCTAGAGTCGCAAATGTACAATGCTAATATGGATCTCTCTCTCTACTTTTGTTTTTTAGTTGGCAAGCTATAACTTGTAGGTATGGACTGAACCCTGGTTAGTGCCACCATGGGCACCTTTCATGCCACTGCATCTGCACCTAAGGTCATTAGCAGTCACGTAGACGTCTATATTTCAATATTGCTACCTACTGATTTATGGCGTACTTTCAATTTTCGTTTGTTGTTTTGTTACTGTCAAGTTCACAAAGTTACACTCAGTCACATCTAATAGCATTGCACCAAAGTGTGTTTGGAGCCCTAAACGTGTGTCTGAATCGCAAAAAGTGATTTTTTGTTTGTTTTTAAAATGATGTTTGTATTTACGGTGGAGCAATTTCGTTTTTTTTTGCATAAAAAGCCATGATAAAATAGAGATTTACTACTTTTGGCTTTTTCACCATGGAGAGACAAGTTTCAACCAAAGAGATGGAGAAAGAAGAAATTATGTTGGGTTCTACATTTTTTCTTGATGTTTACAAAAGATAATCCAAATATAAATCACATTATATTATCTGA
>QFDD01009966.1:0-11555 GCA_006871305.1 Vachellia collinsii
CTAATAGCCTTCTTTGTACTTATCCGAGCACATGGAATGATTTTATATCATTTTCTATTGATGCTACCCCAACTCCTCCATATTTATGATGATTATTATGAATTTTATCTTTTATAATATGATTATACATCCATTTCAATATTCTCATATTGGCTACCCCAACTTTATGCTCATATTATCGCTTTAAAATCCAACATTATTGGTCTTACAACAGAGCAAATAAAACTTCTCTTTTACCATATTATTACTTTCCAATCACAAATACCTATGGTAGCTTTTCTCCATTTAAACCATCCATCTCAAATTATTTGATTAACATATGTCCATCAATTTCACAATTTTTTATATAATTGATCCCAAATATCTAAATTTTATCACTTATAAGATGATATGATCTCCAAAATAAACCTTCAAATCACTTTTGACCCTTTTCTTATCAAAATTGCAATGCACATATATGTCTTGCTTCTACTCAAATGAAAAACCCTTTAACTTCAAGGTCCTTCTCCATGACTAAAGTTTAGAATTAATTTCTTCTCTCAACCAAAAAAATTATATCATTAGCAAAAAGCATGCAGTTAGAGATTTCTTCTTTGTGAGAACATTTAAAATCATGTTAAATAAATAAGGGTTAAAAGATTATCCCTCATGCAAGTCAATCCCTGTAGGAAAGTCTTTTTCCCCCAATAAAAATCTTGTATGACCTTGTAATATGCAACACACGCACATTTATTTTCCAAAGCTTTTCAAACAACATCTCTTGGCGCACTGTCATAATTTTTTTCTATACCAATGAAAGCCATATGCAAAACTTCTTTGCTCCGGTACTTTTTCATTATCCTTTAGCAAATAAATCACTTCTACTATTGACCTCCTCAGCATACGAAGCTATACAATGTATCCTTATGGGTTGTTCTTCCTGTTAGTGTATGGAGATTATCAATTTGGACCAAATTGAACTCTTCCAATAGTTCTTATATTCAGAACTCTTGAACAAAAATGACAATTATGCCGTAATGAACTTGTTTAGGTACTTGCCAACAAGAAGCAATAGGGAGATATGGAGATTAGAGAAAGAGATTAACACAATGATTACAAAACTTGTAAACCGACGCCTCAAGGAGGGTAATGAGCAAGATCTTATGCAAATGATTGTGGAGGGTGCTGCAAAGTGTAACCAGCATGGTGGTGATGACCCCTTATCAAATCCTATCTCATGTGAGAAGTTCATAATCGATAATTGTAAGAACATATTTTTCGCCGGACATGAGACAACGGCAATCACTGCGTCGTGGGCGTTGATGTTGCTAGCAGAACACCAACATTGGCAAGATCGCTGTCGTGCTGAAGTACTTCAAGTTTGTGGAAATGGAACCTTTGATGCAACCATGCTTAGAAGCATGAAGATGGTACGTATTCCTCCTTCTAGTATTAAATATCGTAGCGATTAGATAATTGGTTAATAGGATTTAAAAAAATTAGTTAAGTTAGTTTTTTCATAAAATAAGTGTATTGGTTTACCTGACATATCATTTCTGCCCACATAATCATTTGTATTAGAAGTTACTTATATTAATGGAAACTCACTTTGATATATACAATTAATTGGATAATTTGCAAAAAAATTTAAATTTGAAGACAAATTGGATTGAGATCTTAGATCTAGTGATAAAAGCTCTTCAACTACTGCATTTGGGTTTGAACGGTGAAATATTTTGAAGGTTATATGCTGACATGGATGCTATTGTATGAAGTCCTTTATTAATTGCTTTTCTGACTAAAATAGAGAAAAATAGAAGTTAAAATAGAATGAACACAATAATATTATAAGTATTTACTAACTTATTTTTTGTGCCTTGGAAACAAATTCTGTTTTTTCGTAATATACTAAATTGTACAACCAAAATGCTGCATATATAAGTTGTTTTAAAAATGGAAGTACACTGTGTGCTTTGTCTTCCAGCTAACATTCATGAAAAGTTTTTCTTTTTTTCTTTTTGTAATTTTTAGTAAATACTGCCTATCTAACTTCGGAGCTGTTTGAAAAACTAGCATGTTACTATGAAAAACAAAATCATTGATATTTAGTTTCATATATTTAAAACTATTTGTTTCCAATCAAATTAGTACAAGAGAATTTAAAATTTTTGAAAACAAAAATAAAGGTATTAATAACAACAAGTTACTAGAGGATAAATCATAGATTAAAAAAATTGTCTTAATTTGATTAAGAACAAGTACCACAAGTATAACCTAAATTTTTTCCTATATCTATTTACATGTGGCATACCATGTTAAATGATGTCAAGACATCTAGGACTTGAAAAAGATATTAAGGGTCCAACAATGTGAAAACCTTATAATACTTGGACCCATACCTTCCAAAGGTTGAATTGTTATCTTGACTTATTTGTTTTTATAACATTCATTAATACAAAATGGCATCTTAGTCTCCCATAAATCCTGATTATTTTCTCTTTGTTACGTTCCAAGGCTATTGCAGAGATCAAAATGGTTACACACCTTAGGAATGTCAACTTTATTCCAGTTGTTACTGCAATGACTGAAAAATATGACTATTTTGATTTAATATCAATTCTAACAAGAATGTCCAGCCTTTAAATATTATATATTAGCTCTGATTCTAAATATAAGAACCAGGTAACTTTTTGAAGAAATTAAAAAATATAAATAAATTATTTAATTATAATTTATGTTTTGAAATATTTATATGTATCATTATATTATATATCATTTTATAAGTTGAACAAATTATTTTAGAGAAAAATGTTAAATATATAGATTAATTAGCTTCCTTAATTTTTGTAACGAAAAGTCAACTAACTCTTATATTAAAGTTTTAATGTTTTAGTTAAAGGATGATAAGAAAATATTTCGCGTAGTTGAATGATGACCCAAGCATTTTATCTCAAACCAAAGAAGCAAAAAGCTTTAAGGTATCCACCAAAGTTATGCACATTTATTCAATAACAATTGCATGAAAATATTATATATTGCCTTAACCTGCAGTTAACCATGGTGATTCAAGAGACTCTCAGACTTTACCCGCCAGCAACATTCGTTGTAAGATCAGCCTTACAAGACATCAAATTGAAAGGCATTTCAATTCCAAAGGGAGTGAACATTCAGATTCCTATCTCACTGCTACAGCAAGACCCTGGACTGTGGGGACCTGATGCCCGCATGTTCAACCCTCAACGATTTGCAAATGGCATCAGTGAAGCTTGCAAGACTCCCATGGCTTACTTGCCGTTCGGGATCGGAGCTCGCGTCTGCGCCGGCCAGCATCTGGCGATGACCGAAGTGAAGGTGATCCTGTCTCTCATTTTGCTCAGGTTTCAGTTCTCTCTCTCACCGTGTTATCGCCATTCCCCAGCTTTTAGACTTGTTATAGAACCTGAGGAAGGAGTTATTCTCAGGGTAAGCAGAATTTGAGCACCAAGATGTGTGTGGTATGTATGCGTTTAGTGTTCTTACGAATTATGGATGTTTTAGTTCGAAAGGGAACGATATAATCCTTTTTTTTTTTGTGATAAAAAAGAAAGCTTTTGTTTCTCAAGGATTTAAGCCAATTGAATTACTTGGTTATCTCGTCATATTTTGACCCCCAAAATCGCGTGGAGGAGGAAAACTACACTATCATATTTCCTTTCTGTATCTAACTTTTTTTCCATCTCTAACTGCATTATTACATGTTAAACTGTGACGGAAAATTAATTTGGGTTGAAGAATATCAATAATTTTGAATCAAAGTTATTTTCTTAAATGCTGTATTACATATTCTGATAATGGCTGTTTTAAAATGTTTATAATACATTTTTTAGGAAAAAAAAAGTGTGCACATACAAATTAAATTTTAACTCTCAATTAGCATTCCCTTACAAGATATTTAAACATTTGATTTGAAAATAAAAAAGCTAAAAACAATACTTGTATTATCACATAAAAAAATTCAAAAAAACACTTGCAAAATAATACTTGTATGACAAAAAAAATAATATTTGAATTTCAAAATTTCCAAAAGGTTATATGAATTTGTCAAAAGACATTCTAGGGAGAGGGTATCAAGTTGGAAGATTGAAATGTTGGCATTTTACAGAATTTCCCTTCATTTCTTAAAAAGAAAGAAAATACACCCTTGTTGAAACATCACCACCAGTCAGCCATTAGAACTCCAGCATTAACTGGCCACTGGAGCTCTGGTACTAATGGCTCTGGTACTAATACAAGTTTTCCTCAAATTGTAGAAATTGTTAAAAGTAGTATATGAATTGTTTAAATGGTAAATACTTTTACATATGTTATCATTCTCATTATAAGTGTAATCAGAGAGTAAAGCATCACACTTTTACTTGTAAAAACTAACAAGCATTGTTGATTTCCCATACCTTTTACCCAGCTGATTAAATTTCTCCAAACGTGAAACTTGATCAATGTAGTAGTAAACATTGTTATTGAAATGATTAAATACCATTCCAACTGCCGTGTTTTGCATATAATTTGAGTCAATAGGTAGAACAGTGTATTTTTATTGGTGCTGTTATTATTATGCATTATAATATTAAGAGCATGTTTGGTAAATGCTGTGGAGAATAGATTCTGTCTTGGATTGCGTAAAATAGCTTTTGGAGAATAGATTCTGGAGAATAGCTTCTGAAAAAGCTGGAAAGAATAGCTTTTTGGAAAACCATGGTTTCCACCCCCAAACCATGGTTTTAAGAGTTAAAAGCTATTCTGGAGAAAAAAGTATGTTTGTCTACCACTTCTGAAACCATGGTTTTGGACCCAGAAGCTATTCTGCATTTTTGAAACATGTTTGTCAACAGCTTTTTCAAAACCTCGGTTTTCCTTCAAAACCAAGGTTTTGAAGATTTGCCAAACATGTACTAAATATGTTTGGTGGCTAAATGATGACCAAACCTTTTGGCCACCAAGGTGAGATAAGATCAAATTCCACCTTGGTAGGATATAACAAGAGGCAACCCAACAATGCTAATGAGACTGACAAAGGGCCCACTAGTGATCTTCACAGTGGCTATCTTGGGTTGTGTGCCGTAAAGAGAGAGGCAAGCTGAAACTTGAATTGACTTGTGGGAGAGCTCCTTTCTAATGTTGGGAAGACTTGCTTTCATTTCCTTGCTGTCATTTTTTCTTCATTGCACTCTAGGCATAATTAGTTCATTTTCCCCGTTTTCCTCTTCCATTTCTCATAGAAGAGGTGTAGCTGACTTATATAGTGATTAACGGCTAATAATATTATCAGTTCAATCAGATCCTTTTTCTGAAGAGGAAAAGATAAATTATTGGAAGATTGAAAGTAGCATGAAGCAGAATATAATTGACAATAACCAATTCTTTATTTTTATTTGGACACCTTGCTTGCCATAACTCTGTATAAATCCACAAAGTTAATACTACAAGGATGGACCAATATATGAACCAAGGGCACTCAACATATTTTCACCTCCGATGATAGTTACAAACAGCAGAGTTAACAGACTTCATGAGAAGAAAGATCGATTCTTGTTACGTTCCAGTCGAGCCTCCCTCTGTACATACCAAACCAAAACAAGCCAGATTAGTACTAGCACAATTTCGCATAAAGTGGAACACTTGCATTTGCATATTATTTATGTAACAAGGTGAAACTATTTCATTAGAGAATAAAACAGCAAATGTGAGAATTAAAAAGACGCAACATTGTCAAGCAATGATATGATTACATTACAAGACTCAACAAGTAATTAAATCTTTCGATTCACCCATATATGTATAACGGAAAATTGGGGATAAGGACCCATTAGGAAATTTAATTGAGAAGGACCTGGACTTTTCCATCCAAAACATGGAAGGAGAAGTGCAAAATACGAAAGCTAAAACAAAAAAACAGAAACATGAAAGTTACAATGCAGACATTTCTATGTGGTCAACAAAGGACCTGGTAAAAAATCTGCATCTCCCATATTCTGCATTTTAGCTTCCGTATTCTGCACTTTTTCTTCTGTTTTTTGGCTGGAGAAATTTAGGTCCTTTTTCCCCAAATATTTTCACCAACAGATCCTTAATATATACAATGTTTGATGAGGGCAGAACCTGTCCAGAAAACATCACATTAACACTAAGAATGATTAAAGAATTCAAAATTTGTTAATGCATCTATAAAGTTCCCTCTCAGGCTTATGCCATTTTGGAAAAGCCCCCAAAGTACTCCAATACACTGCAGTGTCAAAAAATAATCCTGCTTTGATAGAAAGCGTCCATACTCCAACCACAAGGAGTTACCCACCAATAACTTATTCTAATCTAATAGAATTACTCAGCATATAAAAAAAAAACGTCTGAAAAATAAGTTATTGCACCCTATCCATTTTCCATCAAGCAGCAGTGTTAGAAGATCCAGAAACAGTTGTCTAATGTTGTATAGCTAAACCTAAAGTTTAATAAAGGTGCAACATTAAGAGAAAGAGGATGAGTAAAGCGTGAAAGGAATCAAGGAAGAGAAAAGTTAAGAGTCTACGGCCATCAAAGTTTGATGGTCCACCTATAATAGAAAGGAGATTTGGTTCAAACCAAAAGCCACAAGAAGATATATTCAGTTTCAAGTTCAAAAATAAAAAGGTAGAAATAGAAGGAACATGGATTATGACAATCACTTCTCCAAAATTTTGATTCCAAGAGTTTCCTGCTTCAGTTCTAACAAGCATGGTGACTGCTACAAACAAGAGTGGAATCTGAGAGCGAAATTGATTTCACAAGAATTCCTCTATTTCACATTCTTATGCCATCTTAAACTTGGAAAACCAGCCCCATTTTGTTTTTAAACAATCAATTGTACCTATGTAATAGAGACAAGGCACTTTATGGAAGCTCATATGATTGGAACATCAGGTGTTGAGGTAAAGTTTAGGTGCTTAGTTCGACCTTCCTATCGTTCTAAGATAATACAAACAATAATATTTATCTAATAAATCTACATAGGACATTAGAAACGGGACTACATGACTAGGGGAGATTGTTTTCACTTATGACTATTAGAGTTAACGAAAGTCTTTCCTTTAGTTATTTTTTTTATTGACTATGATGATGAAGCCCAACCTGTTGCCATACCAAACAAAAGAATGAAACTTGACTAGCTCAGATAATTTGCTAGAAAGCCAAGTTACCTTCTGCCCTAATTTTTCTTTCCTGCCTTTCTTAATAACCTAGATGGTCACCTCGTCAATATTCTTGAGGTGGTGGGAAAGAGCATAGGAATCACGCATCTTTTATATAGACATAAATGAAAGCACCAGGACAATCCAATATAAGGTAAATTAAAATTTATCTCCCAATAATTTGGCCCAAAATCAAATCCCCTCTTATTTTTTGAAGTGTCCCATTAAACTCTCCCTTATTACCACTTCAATAATGAGAAGTCTTTAATTTCGTAGTCAAAAAAGTATTTATCATTTTACCATAAACAGTTCAATAATCTGTAAGGCTATTACTTGGATTAAACAACATTCTGGAAAATAAAGCCATCCAACTATGGCCTCAAACACTATTAGAATGTCTAAGCCTCCAAGTTATATTCAACAAACATTTTTTATCCCAAAAACCATTTAAACAATGATATATTTTTCATCCTCCTAACAATGATGTGAATTGTATTACAACATTAGGATATAAAAATATCACAAGGGTACTTAAAGTTAAAAAAGTCAGCCCAGCGCATGGGAGCACAGGGTACTTGGAATAACTGAACAAATTATAAAGGTTCTGAATGTAAAAAGAAGATGGTAAGCTATAATTTAATGTCCCAAAAATACAACAACCTCTATTTTATACATCACATTACAGATAAAGCACCATTATTTAAAGGCAGCACTTGATGTTCAATTCCATGTTTTTCAAATGCAAAATATGAAGATGTAAATAATTCCAATACCTCTTTTTTCTTACACTCCTTGTAAACATCAAAATGTTCTTGACATTTACTCTTATCTGAACCAAATTCTTCAAGACCTGAAAAAGTATAGAGAAGTTAGATGCACTAATTATAGGACCAGTTGCAGAATGGCATCATCGGTTTCCATTATTTTATGACACAGCCTACTCATAATTCCTGACTAATTTCCACTAGATATTAGTCATGGATTCAGGATTCAATTCATTTTATTTCAAATAATCATATAAATCTTTGCCACTTAAAAGTTATGGGAAAATATCATTTCACACACTTCTAAGCAAAATATAACCAAATACTCAAGTACCAACTAAAAAAAAAGTAAAACGGAAAATTCAGTAGAACCGCGCATCTTATGCATGAGAGAAACCAAGCACTGGTTAGTAACACTAGAACATTTCATGTTTCATCCTAGGAGCCAGGTACTGAATATCTCGAATTAAAGGAAAAGATTAAAAGTAGAATGAATTCAATTTGAAAAAATTTTCTGCGTATTTATTAATCTTTTAAGTTTTAATGTTTAAGTGTTGCTCACTTACTTCAGAGTGTTGAAACAACAAAAAGGAAGCATCTTGTAAGTTCATGAAATACGTTCCACAAAGTTACCGTGGACTTTCATACACAATCCTGTTAGAGAATGATACCAAAAAGCTAACACTAGTGAATCAGCAGAAAACTACTTGATTAACATCTCATCCAGTAGGTCAAGCAACTAATCTCTACCTTAAACTAATTGTATCTGTTTCTTGTTATTGGGATACATGAGATAAGTAGATTTATGTGAATACATTCCATTCAATTGATATGCTTTGGCAGCAAAATTTACCAAATGAAATTTTCTGATATCCAGTTCAAATTCCTTCCTAAGGTAAGGTTCAAATTGAAGATGAACAAGGTATAAAGTAAATTTGGATATAGAAAGCACAATTCACAAAGCCTAAACTCTGGTTTCTTAATCATGATACAGCAAGAAAAAAGACGTTAATTAAGGCTGTTTCGGCATTGGTAAACATCAGACTTATTCTAGTCATTAACACAACAAAGAACAAAAATGAAAAGCAGAATGAAACCAAGTTCATAGATTTTATTAGAGAATAACGTTCAGCCATTGTAATTATCTAGACTGTTTACTATTCAGTTAAACTAACCACATTAGTTAGAAGTCTTGTTAGAGAGCACGTGACTAAGAACTCTATCCATACTGACGTTGTAAAGTACAGTCTTCACCTCAATATACAGATTCAATATATATATATATATATCTACTTCTCCCTTTCTCTAGATTTCTACAGCTTTTTCCAGAATATTGGTTTTTATATTTTCAAGTTAAAGTAAAGTCCCCAATCCTATTAAATTAAAACAAAGATGTACCAAATGATCTCCTATACGAAGTACTACGTGACCCTCAACAGTCAAATATAATGCCTGATTTCCTGTAGTACCAGAGATGGCAACTGCCTCTAAAGGGTGAATCGATAAAGAAATGCTTGATTGGCATTTTACTACGCTAGTCGAACTGTTAATCTCCAATGAAACTAAAATCATGGACCGCTTGCTAGGTGAGGCTACAAAAGCTATACATAACCACATAAAAAAAGGCAAACGAAGTATAATTTCATATCAATAAATTTCAACGCTGAAAGTTAAAAACATAAGTTAAACCGGCATCCCCAAACGTGTAAATTTCCTCGGACGAAGTCATCAATTCGCAGACCTAGCTTGGCTTGCAGTACTGATCATGTCTTGAATGACTTTCAGATTGAAGTCCAAGATCCAAAAAACAAAGAATTGATTAAGAGTAAGAGCTTTCAGTATCTCACATTTCAGAGAAGCAGTGTATTCAGGAAAGCAGGGAGAGTCGGCGATTCTAGCAGCACCAGCATATGGCGGTGTTGTTGAGACTTTTGATGCCATCCCCGGGAATTTTCTTGGAAATTCTAATCTTTCGACGGCGAGGCAATATGAAAAGAGAAAAAATGGAAGAATGGAGACCCCAGAAGCTGAGGTGTCGGGTCCTTCTCTCTTCTGTCGCGGCCGCTGACTCAGTTGAGAGGAAGAAAACAAGTGGAGGGAGATGGATTATGATGGTGATGATTCTGGATTGAGGCGTCGTGTCTCTGCTTTTCCTGTTTCCCGCCGACGAGGAGAAGGAAATGAAGGCCCAAAAATGAAAAATCAGATTTTCAAGGTTTTAAAACGCTGCAGAACTAAGATTGGATCCTCGCTGTAATTTGTAACATTCAGGTCCTTCTCTGTCATTAAATCAAGTCCGGTTTTGTCATTTCTAACATTGAGGTTCTGCTTTGTCATTAATTTGAATCTTCAAATGCCATTTTTTCTTGAATTTATCTTTTGGTTCTAGTTTCTTCCTAGGGTATCTACAATTCAAATTAACACCAAGTAGCATCAAATATCCAAGTATTGGCAAAAAAAAAAATAATAATAAGCATCAAATCTCCTAAGAAATCAATTATTTGATAAAGTGATAAAAGTGTGACCATTTTAACCTTAATTAGCTCTACTTTTATGCAATTACCTCTAATCCAAATTAATGCAATTAATCTCAATAAAGACCCAATAACTGCACTAAATCTGTTGGGATTAGAGGGTACAATAAAAGATTAACAATTTTCCAATCCCTTCCTTAAATCTATTGAAGACTTTTAAGTCGTGTAATAAAAAAAATATACATTTCGTGGAATTATTCTTTCTCTTTCCTGCTCAGTTTCAAGAAGTCAACAGCAACGATCAACTTTCTCTACTGATATCCACACAAATGGCTTTTCCAGTGCGAACCCATTGTTTACATGGTTTCTCAACTACTTTTATATGTTTTTGTAATGCTTTTATCCTCATCTTGTATGCATTTATATTTCTCTCAGTTAATTTGACTACACATTGCATTTTTGTTGACAAAAGGAGTAAAAAGGGGCTCATTTGCCTCATCTAACCATAAATGCCTTGATATGTGATTAGTGCAAATCTTTACAAAGCTCTTTGATTTTGTTGTAGGCATTTGGAGGAAATTAAAAGACCCAAGGTAGAGCGTTAAAGGACTTGTAACTCATTGGGAAAAAGGAATGCAACTCAGGAGGTGCCTCTATGATCAACAAGTCACGACATGCACTCACAAGGTTGTGACCTTCGACTAATTCCAGAAGACATCGTGACTTCTAAGGTTGCGACCTACTCAGTCAAATGACACAACATAAGCATGTTATGGTCGTGATGTAATATCCTCAATTTCTGTAATTAAAAATGAAGGCTAAACAAGTCGCTATAGAGATATTAAGGGTCTGGAGAGTGAAAGAAAGGAGTAAATGTGGAAGTAGAAAGAAAAAGAGGGGTGAAAATGTCATTTTCCAAAATGTAGAAAAAAAAGGGTAAAACGGTCAATTTGGAAAAGTAATGGCATTTTGGCAAATTTGAAAAAGTCAAAGGGTATTTTGGTCAAAGTTTGACCAAGATATCAGAAAATTCTACAGAGCCCCAAAAGATAGAGAAAAATTCACTGATCAGTAATTGAGGCTTGGTTTAAGTTAAAATGACAAAAATAACCTTTACGGGAATTTTAAAGGTTATTTAATAT
>QFDD01009967.1:0-11846 GCA_006871305.1 Vachellia collinsii
AAAAAATGAGAGAATATGAATTCATGTACCTCTGCCCATAACACATTTGGGCTAGTGTGAGCTTTGATGAAGTAATCAGTGCCCCATTTGATTGCCTCCATTGTGTGTTCTAATTCACCGGCTTCTGCTATCTGTTCTCTGTACTCTATAGCACCCCATGAGAGCATAGTGACAGTGAACGCCATTGGAAGCCCGAACTTGACATGATCACCAGCGTCATAATACCCACCCACCAAATCCACCTGCACAAAACGAACCGTCTTCAATTTTTCAAAATCAATTCCCATACTAAAAGAGCAAAAACCTCATCAGAATCTGACGAATTGTGGGAAATGGGCGTCAGGAATTTGAGCTAACCCCTTGTTCGAGACCGTCGGTGAGGCCAGAATGGTCCCGCCAAGAGACCCGCTGGTTGTACGGTAGCCTCCCGGAACGCTGAGCTTCGAAGTAGAGAAGGCTTTTGGACAGAGCATCGGCATAATCAAAAGCTTGAACAGTGTAGGTGATATTGATGATGAAGAAGAAGAGGCAAAGCCAGCAATGCTGAAAAAATGCAAACTGAATTTTCTTCTCCATTGATTGATGTCCCTTCCCTCCTAAACAGAAACTATTTTTTTTCTTGTTTTAGGAGCGAAGGGAAATTGGAAAAAAGGTGAAGCCTCTTCGCTCACTCAGCTACAAGCGATTTGAAATAGTTTTGAAAGCTTTTGAGTTGCGTCAATGGCTATAGGTTCCTTCCACTTTTGCGTGGGAGTCTCACATAAATGTGAAACTCTTTCCTTTGCTAGTCATATTTCTTTTGAACAGAAGCGTGATTTGTGCGAAGCTTTGATGTCTCTCTCACCACCTCAACTCTCTCTCTCTCTCTCTCCTGAGCCTAATGAGGAAAACCGCCTCTCATGTGGGAAGTAGCCTGCACACTGCAATTTCAAAGTGGCTTTTCCCTCTATTTATGGCCAAAATTTTTCATGTTTAACTTTGCAGAACGGATATTAGTTTTCTTTTTTTTTTAATTTATTATATTTATTATTAACAAAATTATAACTAATAAAGTTGGATCACAATTTAGTTAACATAAATAGTCTTGTTTATTTATTTAGAGGGTACAATGTGCATACAAAACTAAAAAAGATATCTAATTCCACTTTAAAGAGAAGAGACAAAATTTGTTCTTTGCTTAAATTATAAAGAATTTTTCTTTAATTATTATTGTTATCATCATCAGCAAATTTTGATAATGCATAATATTTACTTGTACCTCAAATTTCATTTTTTGACGGAATTTATAGTTTGAATTTTGGGTTGAATTTATTAGGAAATATTATTGAATTATATTGATGCGGAAAAAAAATGTGTCTTTAAGATTATTCAATTGACAAGGATGGTTGAGTCAAGAGTTTTGGATCCCTTGAGGATAGGAATCCTCATTTCATCATTTGTCAAATTTCGATTCCCTTTCAATAATACAGAATTTTTTTTTTTTGATGTTTTCATCTAAAACATAACGTAGCTTTAAACAATTTAATATTAAAGAATTATTGTTATTCCAAATCTGACTTCTTATAATTTTTTTTAAAAAATCAAAATACAATGAAACTTGTAAATTGTCCCAATTTAATATAAATATTCTAAAAATCTAGAGAACATTTTTCTTGTAAGAATTTAATTAAGTTAATAGGAAGGCAATCATGCAACCCATATAGTTTAAAAAATATATATAATGATCAAATATTTCTACTTTCAATCCTTAATATAAAAAATAGATAACTAATTTATGGACATTGAAAAAATTAGTTAAATTGATTAATTTGTAACAAACATACGTTAATTCTCCTAAATCCTTAAAATGTACGATCAATAGAGATATTTTTAAAAAATACATATATATATATATATAAACTTGGGAGGCAAAGTATATTGATATGTTATATTTAATATTAAAGGAAACCACTTGTATAGCTCTTATGTAATACTTTAGATAAACATGTTATATTATGAATATTAGATGAGATAGAGGGAGGGAATGATAAGTGAAGATGAGGATGGGGTGGTGGCTGAATGGGCAATGTCTGGTTATAAGAAAAGGGAAAAAAACGGCTGAGGCAAAGAGAATGGGATAGAATGAAGAAGATATTAAAAAAAGAAAAGTGAAGAATGCATGCATGAACAAGTATGTTATTATAAAAAGGAATGTGATGGAGAGGTAGAGAGAGGGAAGGTTAGTTAGCCAACACAAGTCTTGGAGTTGGAGGGAGGCTCTTCCTAAGTTGTCCTTCATAAATGCATCACAAACACAATCAAACTAATATATATATAGACATATATCTACACACACACACACACACACACATTATATATATACAAATGGTTGCTTCTGTCACATTTGTGTGTTAATTGTGGTGATCCAAAATTAAGTCTTTTGTGGGTAAAGTTGTTCAGTCTTTTGCATCAAAAGCAAAGTCCCTCCCTCTCCCTCCTTCCTTCCTTTGCGTTTCACACGCATTCATTTAATCCTCATCATCATCATCGCTTCTTCAACAGTCCTTCTCATCGTATTTTTAAACTAATTGGTTATATATTTTTTTCCCATTCAAATTGTTATACCAATCTCATCATTATTACAAGTCCCTTTCAACTAATTTTTACCACTCTATCCCCATATATTGGCACAAGTCTCTTACGAAAAGAAAATTTTAATCTTAAATATAGATCACTTGTAGGGTATTTAATTACATTTTTTTAATTTAGCCACTATTAAATTTCTATTGGAAGGAGAGAAGGAGTGAGAATGATTTGAAATGTAAGTAGAGATAAAAAATTTTAACAAGGGCAAATGTGTAAACTTCTATTAATTTAATACATCAATTGGTATATGAAAACGAGGTACAAATGACTTACATATTAGAAATGGTGGTACGTATCAATGAATGTTGATCATAGTTATCAAATGAAATGTTTTTCAAATCGATACAATTTTTAAATTTGACCCTTATTAAAATTCTCTTTCTTTAGATAAGAACTTTTTTTTTGCTTAGAGCCCCCGATATCCAACCCCCCCTTGGAAAACTGATTAATCCGGAATCACCCCCGGGATTAAGGGACTTCCCAGGATTTGAGCTCATAACATGGTGGGTATGCGGCGTCTTGCCTTCCCCTTACTAACCAGTCGGACCAGCCCTCCTGGGCTTCTTTAGATAGGAACATTTACAAATCATTCTCATAGATCTCTCTTCTTTCTCTTTTTCTAATGAGAATTGAATAATGATTGAATCAAAAATAAGATGTTGGTAACTCTCTAAGTTAACTCGTACTTGGAACTGCAATTTTTTGTACAAGTGACACTTAATAGGGATGGATGTAGCAAGTGGTTAATATTGCGTACCACCAAATGAAATTTAAGCATGATCAAACTCAAATAAAGCAGTTATTGATAAATCTTTTTGAATTGTGCAAATTCCAAATTAAGCCATATCTCGCCAAATGTGACAAGAGTATCACTCATAGACATATATGTTTTCAAATTAACATTCTCTCAACAAGTGTCAAACCTCTTCTATTCATGAAACAATTAGTCACGCCTTCTCCATATTACTATCAACGGTCAAATACTACACATCTAGTTCTTGATACGATACATAAATAACCACTTTGCATGAAATAAAAAAATTAGTTAATTATAATAAATGGGTGTTGATTCCTTTAAAATGTTATATTTAATTATATGCATTAAAAGTATATCTCGATCAAAACCCTCTTAATATTTATAAGCAGTAGATATATTTTGAAAAAAAAAATTATAAACTTAGGATATAAAATAGATTAGTTTTATATTTTAGATCAAAATAAACTCATTATATATCCTTTACACTGGGGATTGGAAAGTAAATCATTTTGTTAATGGTTTATATAACATTCTGTACATATAATTTATGATTACTAATCGACTTTTATATATTTTTTTAATCATACATGGATGATTACATATCGATTTACAACTTTAAAAATTGAATTTAAAGCAATTCGTGTACAAATGTTTTTATTATTGAAAAATAACATATTTCTCACCGTCGCCAAAAAAAACAAGAAGAAACTCAATAATTATTCATGTATTTCGTGAGGGGAGGAATGGGTCTATTGCTCTTAAAGCAAGCAATATATATTTGATTTATTTGTTTAATTGAAAAACACAACACTAATAAATTAACTTTGATTAGTTGAAGTGGTTTGATATTTTTTATTAAATAAAGCTTAAAATTCAAGTTATATGTGTATATATAAATTGATGATTGGAAAGTGTTAATCTGACCCACATTACCTCAATTCAAATTAATGAAAATTTAGTATAACATCTATAAATTCATTAACATTAAAAGAGGGGGTTAAAAGTAATAATTTCTAAATATGTTCAAATTTATGGGATGAAGAACATGAAAAATACCTAATAATTCATTAATTTTATTTTTTTGTAAAAAATAATAGCAGTGAATGCCTACAGCCCTACACTACACATGGTTCGAAAATCATAGTACCCTACCACATGCAATTTCATCATTATTTCTCTACCTGTCCCTTTTCTTACTTTGTCTCTTACACTTGAGAAAAATAAAATTCAACAATTCATCCATAATGATTTGATGATAATAACATCCCTTTTTTCCTTATTTTATTTGCAAGAATTTAATATTATTAATAGAAAAATTAAAGGATATTTTCCCCTTAAACATTCTCATGAATATCAAAAAAAAAAAAAAAAAAATACTAATTATTCTAAACTATTATCTGACATTTGAAATATTAAAAAAAATAATGTTTTGCATCTTTGTTGAATGTTGCCCGAGACGTGTAAAGAGATTGACAAAATCTGAAAAGACAGAAGCATCGTTTTGATAATTATTAGATTCTTTAAAAATCTTTATTTCCCTCTCTTTTCCGGGGAGGAAATATTGAACTGAATGCTTTTATCTTTTTTATAATTCACCAAAATTTCCCATGATATAGCTTAATTAATATTTCCAATAAACGTTGAATGAGTTTAAATATATTCCCATTTAAACATAGTTGAATCAAGAAAAATTAATGCATTTATCATCCAGTACATTAAAAAAAATTTCACAAAGTTTTATGATGTCGGATATTAAAAAAAAATTGAATCCAACGTGGAGCATTAAAAATATATATTCAATATTAATTTTATATTTGAATACATGATTTTAGCTCTTTATATGATATCTTACATTTGAATGTATGAATTTAGCTTTTTATATTTAAAAAGAATGTATAAATTTGCATAATACATTTTCCCAACTTTTTAATATGTTAAACCACATAAAACCCATTTTAAATTTCTATTATATATAAATAATAAAGGGTTAAGATGTAAATTTATCCCTGAAAGTTTTTCCGTTAGAAACAATATTGCATCGAAAATTTTTAGGAGCAATATTAACTCATGAATTTTAAAATAAAGTAATATTACCCTTTATCATTAAAAATTTAAATTATATATCATTAATGAAATAATTGATTAATTGATGATGAAGAGTCACATACTCGCATATGCTTATATTTAAAATTTTAAATTTGTTAAATTGAGAAAAAGAATATGCCAAAAAGGGGAGAAAGCCAACAAACGTTCACTGTATTTATTACAGAATGTTGAAAAAAATTTCAAACTATTCTTGATATAGGAATATTTTATTCAATATATGAATTTGCTCAATATAATTACTCATACATTAACACACCTACCTCTTTCAATAGCATTCAATTAATTTAGATGGAACGCTACAACCGACACTTTTGGAGATTATTTTTGGACTTGAATTTCGAATTTCAAATTTCTTGGACTTGACATTAATTAATTTAATTACTTGGTGAGAATGAAATTTTAAATTCTTTTTTTTTTAATTTGACAAAGGGTTTTCTCTTTGGAGGTTGAAGTGTGAAGGCTTTTCATATATCCTAATAAATACACTCTGTAAATATGAGATCACTTACTATATCAATCAACAATTTGTTGGTTTTTTTTACGGTGACAACTTGTTGGTATTTTAAATTCTTCTGAGATATGCAACATAATAATATTTAAAATAAAATGTTAATTTTAAGCCAAAATATGTGATACATAATTTATCATATTATTCGTCTCGGGGATGCATTAATAAAATTTTGACTTTTATATTTTTATTATTAGTATTATACTATGATATGAAAAAAAAACCATAAGTGCACAGAAGACTGGTAACTTTTTTATATTTTATCCACATAATTTTACATTATAATAACTTATTTTGGTGTGACAAATTCAAATTAATTTAAACAATAAATTGAATAAATTTTGTGTGATCGATATAGTTTTTGGGAGAGGAAATTAAAATAATATTATATATAATATCATATAGACAACTGTCACTATCAAAATCGTTTGAAGATGACCCTAGGATCTTGGATACTGCACTGCAATGTCCACCATAAAAACTAAAAAGATGTCACTTTATTTTAGAGCGTAGCATCCTTCATTTAAAAATAATGTCTATTAATTCATATTAGGAGTATTAATTGTCCTAAGAGAATTTAATAAAGAAAGGGAAGTTATCGCTCCTGCTTTTCAAAAATATTATTGATTATTGATACGTATACCTTGAAAATCCATTAAAAACAATTGTATAATAAGATTATCAAGAACCAATGCTAATTTCAATCACTTAAATAAAATTAAACCTTCAGACAAAAATAAAATAAAATAAAACCCTATTCTTTTTTAAATATTATTGGTAGATCGTGGTCTTGCAGCGTATTTTTTTCCACATAAAATAGTCAAAATACTTTTTTTTTTTGCCCAAAAATAGTCAAAATACTTGAGCTTGTGAAGAAATGAAATGAAATGAAAAGGGCAGGGGAGGTTTCAACAAGGAAACATAGAAGAAGGTCTCATGATGGGTCTTGATTACACCAATCAACTCAGAGTCGGTAGCATGCACTATCATCAGCATCATAATTATGTTAAAAAATAAATTAATTAATCATTTTAAAAATAAATAGGGAACATAATTATTATGCTCTAACTAATGCTATAGGAGTGGCTCGATAAACATGCCCCAAGGGTTTAATTCCCCATGCATATTGGAGCATAAAGTGAAAATAAGCTTTGGGCTTTGTTTATGCACAGATAATATATATATATATATATCTCGCTACACTTCAAAATACTATTCCATCAATAATTATAAAATAGTTTTTTAATAATATCTTCTTTTTGACTTCTCACCATTATCAAGGAGTACATATGCATTGTTCAATTAGTTCCTCTCCTTTTGCCTTATGATATTGTATACGGTTTGAAAAATAATAGGAAAATGACAGTCGAATTAAAAAAATATCTAATCATAAAAAATTTTACAATAAATGAGCAGTATGTAATTATAAATCTTAATATAAGAAATAATAATAATATCCATAATGCTTGTTTGTTATGAGAATTTTTTAGATATAATAGCATTAATTCTTTTAATGGAACCTGATGTTGATTTTTCAAAAATAAATCACAACTCTTATATTATTTAGGATCGGAGTGAATACAACTTATTATTTTTTATCATCAATATTTGATCAAGTTGACTAATTTGATGATATTAAAGAAGTCAAATAAATTATTTGTATTTATATTTATCATTTTTCTCCAAACTAATTTGTACGACTTATGAATCAATATATAATCTAACAATACACATAAGTATTTCATACAGATAATGCAAGATATACTATAAATAAGTAATTTATTTAGCTTTATTTATCTTTTCAAATTAATCAAATGAATCTCATACTAAAGATTGAAACTAGTTTCAAAAAATTTATATACAAAGGAAGATACTATATGCATGATGCTTGAACCTTATAGTTCATTCTTAAGTGAATAATGTAACTTATTTTGTGTGGGTATAAAGTAATTATATAATAGAGATAGCTATGCTATGTGTGTGGACTCAACACATAGTTTTTTTTTTTTGGGGGGTGTTTTCAAAAGCTTGATATTGTACGGTTTCTCTTTATTTTCTGCTTTTTATAGCACCAATGAGATGTATGGATCATCAGAAAAGGAGGGCGTATCCAAGCTTTAGAATCTAAAAACAATTATTTAATCAATTATAATTTATAAGCCCATTATTATTCTAAATGATCATAGATGTAAATAAAGCTAGACTATGGAAGGGAATTTATATTCCAAAGAAGAGGGTATATATAATTAAAACGAAAAGGATTCAATTTATTAGAATCATAAAGGTAGAAAGTTTTGAATTTATTTGTTGGCACACAGACACAGCATTAAAGTCAAAGATCACTGGTTCATCAGATAACTTTATTTTCAATAATGCAATAAAATACAAACATCTATATGGCTGCCACAGATCTGGAGAGTAAATAGTTAGGCTTCATTAATGGTCGATATCTCAGCAAATATATGAAGAACGTGCATGGGGATCATAAATCCAAGATGATCAAGCGCAAAATACGCTTCTGAATCCACATAATTCACTTAATTGATTGATGAGGCAGATTCATGTTTCTTCATTGGCCCCTACAATATATTGTTAAATATATAGACTAAAATCAACCAAAAATCGTTAAAACTAGATGGGTTACAACCAACCACATTAGTTAGACTAAATCACTATAAAACCGCATGGATAATTAACTATAGTTTAAAATTAGGATTAATATGTGATTTTAGCAATGAAGCTTTTGTAGTGTCTTCCACAATTAAGTTTTGATGGATTAAAAAGTAAACATAGTCTTTTTAAAAATTTGGGCAATTTTAGCAATAATATTAAATTAACTCAAACCATGTGTTATAAAGTTAGAGAGAGAATAACTGTATCCCATAGAAGAGAGAGAGAGACTGACGTTTGGGTCAATTTAACTTTATACTTGTATTGTTGAGAATTAATAATTTATACGCAAGCTCTAAACATAACATCTAAATTCCACCCA
Organism: Vachellia collinsii; assembly: GCA_006871305.1. Lineage (NCBI taxonomy): Eukaryota > Viridiplantae > Streptophyta > Magnoliopsida > Fabales > Fabaceae > Vachellia > Vachellia collinsii. Next base: position 8,989 of record QFDD01009967.1, read on the forward strand.
TATAAAAAAAAAAAAAAACTAAACCTCAGTCTCTAAACTGCAGCTGGCTGGTCGATCGAATATTATGAGATGCCACATACAGTCGTATAATGGATTAAAGCAAGTCAAAATCATGTTGTAGTCATAGTTAAATCCAATTGAGTTCACCAATACTCAAACTTAATACATCGGTATGGAATGCTAGGTGTAGTTCTATGCAACTTGGGGGAAAATGGTTCAATTTTTTTGTTAAATTATAGATGTCAGACTTGGTTTCTGCTTAAACATGTTGTTTTAAGTTTGAATTTATGTGAATGCAAAAAAACACTTTGGGCTCAACAATACAAGTATATGTCATAATCAAATAATCTTATAAAAGAGAGAGTGGAAGTCTCAATATGATGGAGAAGCCTATTAATTGCACATTTTCAAAAGACTGTACATATTTTTGCACCTTTCAGAACTTAAATCATATTACATACTCTTCATGAAAAAACTTCATTGCTAAAATCACACCTTAACCCTTCAAATCATATAGACTAAAAATAAAATTCAATCGAACTATAATGATTAACGATAGTATTAACATAATAAGGAGAAAGAAATGTGAATATACTCCTCTGATCTTAGATGTAAGACCATATTAAATGATTTACTCCCCGTGATTCTATTTATATGACTGAAAGAAAATGTTCCATTTGATCTTATTTATAAATTACCTCATTAAATTTTTCATGTTCTATTTTACTTTTATGTATTATAGTGAATATTAAATATATATAAAGTTCAATAATTGTTGAACTTTAAAAGGCAGAATTTATAGAAAATATGTTGAAAGTTATTTATAAATTAGATAAAAAGAATAATTTGAATTATTAAAATGGGATCTATGTATTAAAAAATGAAGGGAAGAGTGTGGATATAGGGAATTCCGAAATAGCGGGGAGGGGTGTCGGCGAGAGAGAGAGGGAGAGAGGGAGAGATTTGGGGACTTTGCGAATCTCCAGAGGGCCTCTATCAGTGCACAGTTGGTGTGTGCCTATGCATATGCTCTTCTGCAACCACGGTTCTGTGGTCCCCTCTCATTTCCTTCCATATATCTTCCACTCTGACTGCCAAAATTACACATTCTGCTCAAGAGTTAATTAACCTTTTTTTTAAAACAAAGGTTAAAGAAATTAATTTATTGATATCGTTATTATTTTTTAAAATTAATTTTTCTAACTTTTAAACTGATATATCATCTAATAATACACATAACCAATTCAGAATATATGTTAATTTAAGTAGTTTATATAGCCTTTTCAATCTTTAAAAAAAGTCAACATACTCTCTTATACGAATGTATTGCATAATTAATGTGTTTGAATTCAATGGAAAAGGGTTAGTATTTCATAGTGTGACGAATCAATATTTGAATCATTATCAGAAGAGATACTCATATTTAGTATCTACTCTACCGAGAATATACCTCTATTTAGCCCAAAAAAAAAAAAGTTACACATACATAGGTATATACATCTCAAGTAAAGGATTTCTTTTTTAAAATAGCCCTACACATAAATTACATTTTACAGTAGCCATTTACAACTTTACACTTAAAAAATACTTATTACAAAACAGGGTTTGGTTCGGTGCCATTGGGCGATAAGGCCCCCACTTGGATGTCAATCAAGGGACTTGAATATAGATGAAGGCGGAATCTTTCATTTTCCTTCTCTTCTTGACGTTATCTCCATCCTTAAATCAAATAATACAAGTATATAGGTCAAATTCCATTTTTAATAATATTTTATAAATTAAAATTTTGTTTTCTTTTGCATATTGTAGTTGTGAATTATGTAACCCATATATATTCTTGCAAGTTTGTAAAACTACATTCAAGTCTCTTAGGATCAGTGAAAAGATCGTATGGTTTCAAACCAGGTGAGACAAAATATGTTAAGCGAAGCTCTTATACGATTAAGGAGTATTATTTTGAGAGGATGTTTCTGCAGAGACTTTTAGCAGTAAGGAGATGAACATGCTTGTCTCAAATCCCGGATCCGGACCAAGTTACTGTAGATCAATATTATCCATTTTAATGCCATCCCGCTAATTAAGTATATATTGCTATAAGATTAAGGATTACTTGCTGTTATGTACCATCCTCTTTGAATATGTATATCTTGGCTTCCCAAGAGTCTAGTGCTTCTGCTGCAAGTAAGAGAGGGTTTTGGAGGAAGGACCGAGCATGTGCAGAGGATTAATTAGATTAACATCTGAGAGATCTTGAAGTAGATGATCAGTAGTTAAGTATCTTAATGTCCATATACATAATAGAAGATATAAGCTGGTTGTTGCAAGCAACTTCATGTGTTATGAAACAAGATATCAGTACCAATAAAGAACCTTGATAACTAATGAAAAAAACAAGAGATCAACCTCTGTTCTAGCCGCCACTATCGCGTAATTAAGAAGCTATTGAGGTACATGAACCAACCTGTCATTTGGATCAGGTGAAGCCTTGAGAATACCCTTTGTGATCCGAGAATAATATTGTTCGAATACTACTTTTGTTGCAGCTTTTGTTCCCAACTTTAGATTCTCCGATATATGCATATGCCTATTCCATGTTCAGCTTGCCGTTTGTATTCCCAGAAAAAAAAGTGCCCAATACTCTCTGTAGCTTACCAGGATGCTGTCTCAGCCACTATTTTGATGGAGTTATCTCCGTTTTCTGCCACCTGAAGAGTTTTTAAACACTCAATTGAGTTTAGTCAGTTATAAGGATTGTCTGGTTAAATACTAGAAAGTATATAAGAACTGATTTATTACAAGTTAAATATAAAAGATTATGTCACAACCCAACTAAAAGTATAGAAAATGTAAAGATCACT
>QFDD01009968.1:0-13443 GCA_006871305.1 Vachellia collinsii
AGATCATAACTGAAATTTGAAATAAAAATAAAGATTTTAAGATCATGAAGTAACCATAGATAGTAAATATTATTACATCAAAAAAATGCAGGCAGGTAGTTCATACCAACATCGCTGTGAATTGTCATCTATGCAAGGAAACCAACATCTTGCTCTCCTTATCTGGTTATCAGTAAGGAGAACACCATCTTTGAAGTGGATCCCTGTTTCTGCCTTGTCTATCCAATAATCAATTCGTATAAACCTTAAATTCTGCACCCAACATCAACCGACATGAGAATAGACCAATAATAAACCTCATCAAAGCAACTCATTTTGCCCATTCTACCAATAACACACCAGGATGAACGCTAATGACAGACATAATCTATAATTTTCCAGTGTGTGATGGATACATTCTCCGTCCTTTTTTTTTTGGAAAAATTAAGTAAACATAAATAGTTGGCTAGCACTTATAACCTTGTCCTCTGATCTGCTATGCTAAGAGCCCAATCTACACATAGCCATGTGCGAAATTTCTGCTTTCTAACCGTAATCTATGAATGCATGCCAAAAACGTAGAGTAAAATCCAATGACTCAATACTCTGTGATTCTTGAAGAACAAAGAAAAGCAATATCTTGATGAGACAAACACAAGCAGGAGATTGCATTAAAAAAAAATTGTAAAGCATTCAAATATCTAGATAGAGAATATAAGTCGACAAAGTCAAGAATAACCTGCTTGTCCTCTCCAGAGGAATGAAACCCGTTTTCAGAAACGGGATGCTCCTGCTGTTCATTGTCAGTCTTAAAAGGTTTACAGCAATTAATTAGTAAATTTGGCACCAGTTCCTTTTCTAACGCTGACAAATAAACCGACCCTGCAACATCTGCGGCAGAGCTAGGAGAAAATGCCGAGCTCCATCTCTTTTCATTCTCCACATGTTGCTGGTGATGCGGATAATATTCAAACTCGGCCAGCTCACCGTCAACCCAGACATTTTCTATGGATATATTCTCTGCGTGCAGGCCAACAATCCCAATCTCGGGCACGGCAATTTCCAATTCAGTGTACCTGTAAGTGTAAATCCCAGCGTCAAAACCTCCCCTCTACCGACTAGATAATGCTCCATCGCACGCTTTGAACCAACGAAACATAATTTACAATCATCCCGCAAGGCCAACACCAATTTCGCGCCAGTATACCTAAAAATGTATAATGAAACATGAAAAGTGAGGGACGAACCCGTAGACAATACGCTTGTCCATGTCGATGGAGAGGCAGAGCTTTTGGTGGTGAACTACAGCACCAGAATTCTCCGGCTTGGGATCTTCATTCTTCGGCTTGCGAGGCTTCGCCATTAAAACACACAGCTCGGAGGCAACAAAGTCGAAGTCCTGTACTCTCACTCTTTCGAGCGGGCAAGGTGATGCCTTATTTATAGACGACCTCACCCGCAGGCGACTTTGGATCGCCTGCAGGAGTGCCGATGTGCCCTACGCTGTCGTTTAATCCTCTGCACATGAAGTCGGGAAAATGGACCGAACCCGTCGAACTGATCCAATTAAACCTGTTTAAATTGAGGGTCGGATCTATAATTTAGTATATAAAAAAGGAGGCGGGTTTAAAAGGGCCGGCACGTTTAGGTCCACCAAATTTTGTTTTATTTTTACTTTAAACATTATTTATTCTTCCTATATTTTTCTTACCGTTTATCAAATGTATTATATTTTATAACAACTTCCTCTTTTCCTTCAAATTGTAAAAGAAATCTTTTCAAGTCAAATATTTATTTTCAGTTATTGTATGTACTATATAAAAACAAATACAAGACACATACATATTTTCACTCCTTAAATCCTTATTTTTTCCAATTTTAATATCAAACTTATTATGTTGTTTACCACATACAAACTACTTTTTAAAAATTAAAATTAAAAATATATTGTTTTAATTTAATCTAATTGAATAAAGTGAAAATATGTTAAACATACATGTAAGCCATGGACCGACCCATGACTCGCGGACTAACCCATGACCGACAAACTTAGGCGTCGAGCTGTAAAATTGGAGAATGAATGTAAACATTGATTCTATCATTTTATTTATTACATTAACAACATTTAAACATCTTCTTACTTCTAATTATAAATCATGAAACTACCACTGAAAACAATTTTTATGTCCAACTTTACCAAAGACCGAAAATGATGGTGGTGGTGGTATTACCGATGAAATACTTGATATTTTCCACATTATTGAAGCAGAGCCTTCTGAGCCAATTCCTAATGAATTTCAGTCAAAGTCAATTGTCCTTGAAATTGGAGATAGTGATGAAGATTGATGAAAAAAGAAGCTTATAATATATGATTTATAAACTTAAGTTTAAAACCTTCAGAGTATTTATTATTGTTGATGTCGTTATTTAAATAATTAAATATGATTTTCTATGTTTTTAGTAAGGAAATTGTATTGGTGTTAAAATTAATATTGTATTTTTATGAAAAAGAAAAGAAAACGTGAAACGTGCCTCAGGCCAACGGGTCGACCTTTCGAGGGCCAGGCTTAAAAAAAGTGTGGAAATTTAGGATTCGGGCAGACCCTAATTCCGAACTCTATCTACATATCTCATAATAATTACATTTGGTCAATACTTCATTTTTCAATTGTAATATTATTGAAGAGATGGATTCAAAGAGGAGTAAGATTTATGAGGCTTATCTGACTTTTCTAGTAACTATTGTTCTACAAAAATACTTATAATCCTTTACTACAAATGCGTTTAACACAATATATTTTTCGTAGCTACAGAAATACCTACTAATATTTAAAATGTGTTATAAAGTGAAAAAACCGTAGCATAGAAAACAAGATAAGACAAGAAATTGGAGAAGAGAGCAAATGAGCATTTCTTATTCACATGTGATTCTTAGTTTCAACTCTATCTACATTGTCTTAATTTATCGGCCCCCAACCATTAAGTATAAAAAGCAAATGGTTACAAAGGAATAAAGGAAAACTTAATTGCATTAACAATAAAAAACTCCTTACAAGGTATTCATTGGGAGGTTATAAGGTTATAACATTAAGTATAAGGAATCCTAAGAATTGGGAGTTATAGGCATTTACTATAAAATATTTATAATACTCCCCTTTGAATGTCCATAACATATATTATGTCTCATTAAAACCTTACAAGGAAAAACCCAATGAGACAAAAACTAATGAAAGAAAAAGAGAACATAATATATAATGAAGCTGCCTCGTTAAAAACCTTATTAGGAAAACCCAGTGGAACAAAACCTTGGTTAAGGTAAAAGAGTACAGCATTATCTTTACTCCTCCTGATAATATTACTTTTTCTCCCCCTGATGATAACATCACTCTTTGACTGCAATATCATTCATTAAAAATGCGATAGTCATTAATAATTTTTCAAATAATTGATCATTTTTCCATCTGAATTACACATGCATTGTCATCAAATTATACGTTAAAATGTATTTCTCGATCATATATTCTGGATATGTAGAATAAATGTATCCATTTACTATATCTTTTGGATATGTTGATTTATTTTATACATTTTTCAATCAATTATATATATACTCAAAATCTTTAATCTACATAACATTTTATATATTGAATGATATTATCATACATGTTTCAGCGTTATATATCCTTCCAGCATTCTAATGCAAATTTCACTTTCCAATGAGCCATAAACATAGGCTTTAATAATATTCAATAGACGCATATTTTTTCATATATTTTGCCAGACTAATAATTATTTTTTATCCACCACAAAATAATATACATTATATATCATCATAATCATCATACCATTGTGAAAACTTTTGTTGTCACAAAATGTTTCCATATCATATAGTAACTTTGTATTTCATGTGTTTGGATTGTAGGTCCATTATTCTCATATTGAAATAACGTAATCGTATTTTCATTGCGTCTTTTCTTTTCATCTTCTGATCATGGCCAATCACTTTTATGTCTACTTTGTTATGTAAAAGATCCTCATTTGATCACGTGATATTATTATCAAAACTGTTGTCGAAAACTTTATCCTTTTCGATTCCATTTTTCTCATTGTGACATAACTTATCAAAATCTCAATATTACTTTTTAGATACCTAAACCTCTCTTGAGACTTTTGCAATGAGTTATGTCTTGACCTTTTCTAGAGTGTCAACCTCCTCAATATGATCATCTTAATAATATATTCCTCTTTATCCAAAGTGTTATGTTTGGAACCTATTGATTTTCCATGCTTTATGCATGTCTCATTCTTATTTATATTAATTGGAGTATTTTTAACTGGAATATGAGAATTAGTAATTTTCATTTAGGTCGGTAATTGAATCTAACAGATATTTTGCAATATATCATGAATGCAATATTCGAAAAACTTATAGTTCATACTATTTTTTTGAGGATCTACATTTGATATTAATAATGCATTCAATGTGTTTTTTTTCTAGCTACTCAATTTCTTCCCCTCATGTGGAAACACTTTTGTCAAATGACAATTAACCAATAATGTAGTACAAATCTCATAAGCCCATTTGTTTCCTTTAGAAACATCATTTTCTTTCATTTAGAGACAAACAAAGAGGAGAATCTTGCCCAACATTTATCTCAACTTCCCATCTATGTGCATAGTGGTGGATCAATAAGAATAAACATCCCACATTCAAACATTTAAGATGAAAAATATCAGGCTCCTGACCAAAAGCCAATTTCACGGGGAGAATGTTATTGACTTAACGTGTATAAGTGCTGCAATATATCAAATCAAATATGCCAACACTGAAGTGAAAATCTTTTCTCATAAGCATCAATCTAGCTATTTATGGAGGCTTTAACAAATTATTTATATATTGTATAATCTGGAAATTGTGCACTCAATGTAATGATTTATTCAAACAATTTTGAAAAATTTCAGGTTGCAAACTAATGATAATCACACGTGTAACCATCTTATATATGCATATATCAAATTTACTGAATACTTATATGGTTTACATGTTATTCGAATGGGCCCATATGAGTGCAATATATTTCCAGAAATGTAGAGATCCATTTCAAATCATAACTAATGATCTTCTCATGATCTATATTCTTTTGAGAACAAACATCACATAATAACTTTTGAACTATATAACATGTTAGCTATTCATGAAGAATCTTCTGATTCTTCAATAGATGTCAATACATAATTTTTGAAAATATGTTACATCTTAAATATGACTTGAATAATCAAACAAGTCATACCAACACTAAATTTGTCTAGATCAATAAACTTCTGATTTATTATAACTTTTCAATCTTTATAGTATATCAATTTAAAATCTTGGTATGACATTCATATTCAAAAAATTAATTAGGCTTTGTAAGGAAGTACATCTGTAGAGCTTTTTAATATTAACTTACACTTTGAATTCTAACAATCCCCCCCTTCAGTGTAAGTCATATAAATATACTTCTTTTTTCCAAAGACTATCTTTCACTTTATAGATTAAAAAACTTTATATTAAAGTACTTCATACCTTACATACAATCATCGATTTCAATTCAATTGTAATATTACCTTCAGACCAAAACTCTAATGTAGATTTATGGGTCATAATGTTCATAATCAATTCTTTTTCTACCCATAAAAATTAATATTAGTTCTTCAATAAATAAATCAATTCTCTAACTAGTTCTTTAGGAAATTTATATTAGGAACTAACATATATTATTTCATCACAATATAAATTTCATTACCTACTAATCATATATTTCAATTTGCATCTTTTGAGATACATTCAAAGTATGAAAAGTTTAGACCTTTTACAATTTTTTTTTGTTAAATTGGAATTTCACATGATAATTATTCTTGATTTAAGGCTCATCCTTATTATCAAAGATAATTAGATAAATTATATCTTTATCATTTTCAAATTGTACATTTATCATTATTAAATAATCACATTATATGAATATAATGAATAGTAAATTTAGTTAAACACTAAGTTATAACTGAAAAGGGTGCATTATGCCAAATTAAATCAGTAACAAAAGCAATTTGATATTTGTTTTTACTAATATAATATTTTTAAAGTTCTCATTGAAAATCAAATTTTCATGGTAAAATAATTATTATGGTAATACAAAAGGATTGTATTTGAATATCACAATAAATCATATCTTAGTGGCATTCAAGGCACATTCTAAATGAAAAAATTCAGAGGCAAATTCAAAAGCAATAACCTCCTGTTTTTGACAAAGTCATTTTGCAGTAAAAGTTGATTGATAAACAATATCTTACAAATAATTATAACGTATTTAATTATTCTCTTACCACTTTGCTAAACTTTTACTTCTCTCTCTCCCTTTATTATTATTTTTATTATTACCATTTTTTCATTCATTTAGATACAAATAACCAAGACAAAATTCTATGTTCGGAAACACTACAATATATATATATATATATGAGTATCTTCTAATCAATGTAAGGATATCATATAATGTAAACATTTAAACATATTTATAGAAGTAAATATAGAGATGTACCTGTTTATTGATAAACTATCAATCTTTCTACAGTTATTTCACTCCATTCTGTACTATCACCGAAGCAAACCTTTTCCTTGTTTTCACTACTTATTGCCGTCCACCATTGACATTGCCTTTTAATTATGTAGATTTATAATCTATGCATTTTCTCATAGTTATTCATAGTTTCATAACTAATTTAGCTTTTCTTCAATTAGATTGACACATTTTTTTAAACGACTTTTGGTCATATTGTAATATTTTCTCATGATTTTGATGACATTAGAAGGCTCAACTTTTAATTGTCAATCTATCTAATGTAACGTGATCATAACCGTTATATTGTCTCACATATATCTTTCTCTCTTTCAATAGTACATCATAAATTCCTTTAAGCATTAGTTTTTTGGACCAAAGTAAAAGTCTTTAACAAACTTTGATGTTTGAACATTCAACCTTCAGAGTTTTGATATTTGTAACAATTTGATTTTTTTTTACGTTATTTACTAGCACCCACAATGGTCTTTTACAAAAGAACTATTATTATATGGATGTGAGTTCAGGTCACTTAATCACAATTGCAAAAGTATTTTGGCTACTGGCCATTTAATTAAAATAATACTACAATGAAATACATTAAGTAAATTTAAATTTATAATTGAATATAAATAATAATATAAATAAATTATATAATTTATATATATAATAATATAAATTATATATAGAGGGAGCATGTATCAATAATATAAATGAAGAAATAAATAAATAAACAAATAAATAAATATAGATGTGGTAATATAAATAAATATCACAATATGAATAAATATAAGTAACAGAAAGATAGAAAATAAATAAACAATAACATCAATAATAGTAAATAACATAAATGAAGTTAACAATATAACATTAATAGAATAATATATATATATATATATTAGTTATAATGTTGTGACTTGTGAGTATAACAATAATTGAATAATAAGTTATAACAATTATAAGTAAGCTATAACGCAAAATGTAAATTATAAAAACATTAAATAAATAACAGTAAATAAATAACATAAAATAAGTAAATAAATAAATAACAATGAATCACAAAATAAAATAGAAAATAGCAGAAAATGTAACAATGTAAATATAATAATACGAATAATAATTAAATAAAATTCATAAAGATAAACAAATAATATAAAGTAAAATATTACAACAAAAATTAAAATCTTATGGTTTCAAGCAAATGATGAGAATTTAATATTATATAACTTTTAGCCATTTATCTTCAGGATAAATGAATCATGTGGTTTTGGACCATCTAACAAAAGTATATGGCTTCTGGCCATTTGATATAACATTTGGTTATATAATCTCAAGATAGAAAAATGAATATGGCTTCTAGCCATATAATTAAAACAATATGACTTAAAGTCATACTTTCAAAATATAAAATTAGATCAATATGGCTTCAAGCCAAAACAAAAGTAACATCAATAATATCAAAGAACTTGTAAGGAAAATTGAAATAAGATAAAATAATAACAACGATCTCCAATCCTGACAATAGAATTCGGTGTTTAAAATATACAGTAAAAGAATTAACTAATTCGATACAGTGGCTCATCAGATTATCTTAGATTAATCAAAAGTAAATAAATCAAAGATACAGTAAGAGAAAGTTGCTAAGGTAACTCTGAGAAAAAAAACCTTACATACCACACAATATAGATATCATTATGCAACAAACAAAAATCTACAGGAATCAACAATATACTAAGAACTCATCCGGTAGAGTATCATGCTGATAACATGTTATAAAGTGGAAAAACTACAGCACAGAAAACAAGACAAGACAAGAAATTGGAGAAAAGAGCAAAAAAATATTTCTTATTTACATGTGATTCGTAGTTCCAATTCCATGTACATTGCCTCTATTTATAAGCCTACAACCATTACGTATAAGAAGCAAATGATTACAAAGGAGTAAAGAAAAATTTAATTGCATTAACAATAAGAAACTCCTTACAAGACATTCATTGGAAGTTTATAAAGTTATGACATTAAGTATAAGAAATCCTAGGAGTTGGGGGTTATAGGTATTCACTCTAAAATGTTTATAATAAAATGAAAGTAAAATGTCATGATCTTTAAATATAAACCAACATTGTTAGGTATGCATGTGCAAAAATAACACAAGTCTCACAACAAAAATTAACGGTGTTAGATTATACGAAATAGTTATGGCACTTTTGCACATATTTTGAATGTTTATATGTGCTTTTGCACATATGAAATTATATGGTACTAGTCACCCTTTTAATAAATTTTTTTGCTAAAGTAATCAATTTTAAAAAAAAAATTCTTAAAATTTTTTTTTTGAAAGCCTAAGTAAAACTTACATATAAATGTGTATATTTGTCAACTTATAATTAACTCACTTCCCATTTACTTTTGAACCAAGTAAGAAAACTCTCCTTCCTTACCTACCCCTCAAACAAAAGAAAGCTATAACCCCATCTTCCCCACTCTTTTCTACCATTAATTAACATCACCTCTCTTACCCTACACTGAACCAAACATAGTTGAATTGTCAAGTAAAATAGGGATTTATTATTAGGGGTATATTAGTGAATAAATTGTATTTTAATATAAAATTTTGAATTAAAAATATAGTTGTAGAATCTAGAATATTCTGAACAGGGTTAACAGTTTGGACTTTTGTATGTGTTTTCAAAATAGATTAGAGGTTCGTGTAATTAAAACAAAACACAAGATATGTTAGAGTATATTACTCCTTTTTTAACTCTCCCGCAACAGCTTGCAAGCACAAGTTTCCTTGAATAATGTGAAAAGTTATGTTTAAAAATGTGTAATTATTATAAATGTAATATTTATGTCAATGTTCATATCTCTCCATTATATTCCATCATCTCCTATATAACCATGATGGCATCAATTCATCCTGGTACTGTACATTTGTGCCTGTGAATAGAGGGCATGCAGTATGTATTTTGCACCTCACATAGTGAATAAGAGTAATTTCGCATGTGGTAATTTTAATTTGTTTTATTTTGTATTCTCATTATTGCTATGATTTGTGGGTTTTCATTATTTAGCGTGATTTATATTGCATCATTATCTTCATTGATGATAAGTGATATTGTATGTTTTTTTTTGTATTTAATGAATTTGATTTCTTCCAATCTATAATCATTAATAGCCCGTCTGGTTCACGGAATTCTAAAAGATGTAATGGAATGAAATGTAATGATGTTTATATGAGCTTGTTTAGTTCATCGTTAAGGAAATGTGATGTATATGTATAAATCTTCAATAAATATATAAATTTTCTTTTGGCCAAACGAATACATATATAAAATAAAAAACAATAATTCAAAATAATTTTTCTAAAAAAATAAAATTCACTAACTACCAATGAAAACAAATTTTAATCAAAAATAAATTACAGACTAACCTGTAGTGTCGAGCTGAAAGAGAACCATATGAATGCAGGGGAAGAGAGAATTCTCATAGATGCACGCCTTTCCAAATTGCCAGCAGTGGTAAAATGATGATGCCAGGAGTTTATATAGACAATGGGTTAGTAGTAATTCTGCTCAAAACTACCATATAAACTGCTATGTAAATCTGAAAATAGCTACCACACTTTGTAGCAGTTGTATCTAAACCGCTACATAAACTATTACAAACTTCTATCATGATCAAAAAATGTTCTCAATTAACGTGACAATCAGTAGCTGTTGTTGTAACCGCTACTAAATACGCTACACAGAACCGGGAATTAGGGCCGGCCCGTTTAGACCCTAGTTCTCAAATTCCCATATTTTTCTAGGCCCGGCCTGCGGGCTTGTGCACTGTTCATCTTTTTTTTTTAAAAAAAAAATACACTATTTTTAACACAATACAATTTTCTTGCTAAAAAACATAGAAAATTATATCTAACTAAATATATAAAAAATAATAAACACTCTGAAAATCTTAAACTTAAGTTTACAAATCATATAACATAAGCTTCTTTCTTCATCAATTATCATCGCTATCTTCAATTTTAAGAATATTTACATTTGACCAAACTTCATTAGGAATAGGCTCAAAAGGCTTTGCTTTAGCGAGATAAAAAATATCAAGTATTTCATCTGTAATACCATCATCATCATCATTATTTTAAGTTTTTGCAACAAATAATAAACCAAAATCATAAATTTAAAATATGTTTATTATGTAAAATACATATAAATTATTAAAAAAATATAAAAAATTATGGCGGGCCTAAAAGGGCCGGCCCTTTTAGGCCCTCGGCCCATTAGGGCTGACTCTTTTAGGCCCGTTTTCTTCTGGAAGCTCAAAATCACAAGTCCGATTCTCCAATTAAACGGGCTTAATCGGCCGGCCCAAATCCCCGGCTCTAACGCTACAACACTTGATGTTTCGCATTTTGTGGCAGTTATTTCTTTGAAAACCACTAAAACCAACTGCAACAAATATGGCTCCAGCCTCGTGCCACCTTACACCAACTTTGTAGTGGTTGTGTTTGACTTACCTCTGCAAAAAAAATGCTACAACCCTCCGTCCAAAGCTCTCTAAATCAAAGGGCTACAGATTCGTTGGAATTTACACAAAAACCGTTACAACGTAACCGCTATAAAAGCATAATTTTTTGCAGTGAACGTTACTGAGTTAAATAAACAAAACCAGTGTAAGTAAAAAAAAATATATAGCTAAATAATTGCCTATTAAGCTGTCCCACTAGTGTCAAGCTCAAACTCAACACTGGACTAATACCAATTTATCCATAATTTTATAATAAATAATACAACAGCCATGTGCATTATATGAATAAGATTTCAAAATTTTTAAGAAACTAAAACCTGTTCCAAGCAAGTCGTTACTCATTTACAAAAGAACATAGGGCATCAAGGGTATTATTAGTTTATATACATATCCATTGGCTAAAAATAGAATTGAGGGGAAAACTCACATATTTTACTCCCATGAACTAAGCCTTCATTATAAAATTGGTACATTAATAACAACTTGAAAATCCCATAAAAGTCTCCTAAAACATATAATACAACAAAACACCCCCATGAGAAATTTGTTTGTTACCTCTACTTCTGTCCTTTTGCAGACCATACCTATGACATCTGTGAAGGGTCCAATTGACCATTCTGTAAAATACCAATATCTTAATTATGCTGTAACTGTGGGATTAAATATCAATATCTCTGTTTTTTTATGTGACTGTAGTCAAGGAATGAAATCAACAATGGTAAATATTTGAGTGTACAGGTGATTGATAGAGATTTGCGAGGATGGTTCACTTATTTGACTCTATGGATGTTGAGTCTAAGATTATGCTTGAAATTTCAGACTCCCAACAACTGTAAGGATTTTCCCCCCTGTTTTGATGTGTATTATAGGTATACTGTCCCTCTTCAATGAACTTCTAGGTTCCTTTTTGGGAACACAAAAGGGAAAAAAATTGAGTGGAGAGGTGAAAAAGGGTTTTTAAATCTGTTTGCGTCTGGATTAACGATGGAAACTATTTTCCAACGTGATTTACAGTCTATAAGATGAGTATGTGAGATGAGTTTTGTTTTGACTCGTGTAAATGTGATTTTTCAACGTTTTGATAAATAGACACTTTGAATACTACTATGTATTATTTGATATGTACAAAATGTATAAAAAGGAGAAAGAGCCATAAACCATCCCTTAAACCTTGGAAGAAAAGCAATCAATCTGTTGGATAATAAAATGAGAAATAAAGACAGAAAATGGGACAATTACTTTATAGTTCTGCTCACCGAGAAAATCTTACAAGACATGAGCCATAAACCATCATGGCATTGACAATTCAGATTTTTTTTTTTCAGTGACTAAATTGTTAAATTTTTTATATAGTAAGAGTTCTTGGGCCCCTTCATGAATAAAAAAGAAAGAAATTGTCCAAAACTGCTGGAATCGGCTAAGGGGCAGTCAAGGCACCATAAAGATGGGAATCACATCATTAGATAGTGATTGGATGACATCATCTGGACTGGTCAATGTAAATTGGCTGCTCACTTCTCTCATGTGCTCCCTCCCAAGTTATATGCAAATGGATGTGAACAATTTGCTCCTCAGAAGATTTTCTTCATGGTGTAAAGTTTCTTTTTAATTTAACAAGAAGTAATAAAATTGTAATACCTAAAATTAGAGCTGGTAAACATTAACGGGCTGACCCGTTGAGGGGTGGGTTCAAAACATTCACTTACATATGGGTTGAGAAAATTCCAACCCAGCATAGCCCGCCAACCTTCCACTTTTTTTTATTTAATTTTTTTTATATTTTTCTTACTCATAATATTTTTTTAACTTATGTTTAAAATATCTTTTTTTATTTGATTCAATACCTCAAATGAATTTTTTTTTTCATAAAGTTAATTAATAAAAATACATCATAATTTGAACATAAAATATCTAATTCAAATTTTATATAATACAACTTAAACATATATAATACATTTTATAAGATTGGATTTAAACTAGATATAAACTAATCAAATTATCAATAAATATTCAATATTAATTAGGTTTATATTATGATAAGATGTTATTCACATATTTTTTATAAAACAATTTTAATTTTTTCTAAAAAAATTTTAAAAAAAGGATTGGCGAATTAGCCCACCACGGGTGTGGGTCAAAAAGGCCCACACTTCAACGAGCCACTTTTTTCCCAACCCAACCCATCACGGGTTGGTGGGTTGGCAAGCCCAATCCATATTAGCAGCTCTACCTAAAATGTGGAGATCGGGTGGCAGTTGTCCCTTGTCAACCGCGCTTTTGGCCGCTCCTCAATTTTGGAGCTGTTCCCAAATTTTTGTTCATTTTCTTTATATATTAA
>QFDD01009969.1:0-10879 GCA_006871305.1 Vachellia collinsii
AACCTTTGGCCGGGTATACTAGCACTGATAGGCTGTACCAATCCTGAGGAAATAAGGGAGAGCAGGATGGCGAGTGGGGACGGTTTCAACTATTGAAAATATTTGTATTATTTTATTAATGAAATTTTAATATGACTGTTGATAAACCTGCTTCTCTGACTTACATTCCTTTCTTGTATATTTTATAAATTGATTCTGGTTATGGGGACTTAGTGTCTCACCCCGTGGTATTAATATTTTTCAGGCGAGACCTCTTATCGGAATTGTGGTTCAGGAAAGCAGGCAGAGGCTTAAGCGTTAGTAGCTTTGTATGCCTCTGGAACTTTTGGGAATTTCAATGTTTGTATACTGCTATAATAGGATCATCATATTATGTCATATTCAAATTTTATTTTGAATATTTATCTTGGTAACTGTTTGTATAAGATATTTGTGCTGGAATTACATTATGAAAGAATGCGGACTAGTGGGCTGGGTTATAAGCCGTGTGATATAAAGTTTTTGAAAAAAAAAAAAATCATGGTTATTTGTTTAATAATTGTTAATTAAGTTAAAAGCCTTGTTTAGTAGAAAGGGGATGTCACAGCTTGGGCTTCAGAGACTTTCATTGCTTCAACCTTGCTTTGTTAGCTAAACAAGCTTGGAGACTACTGAATGAACCCAATGAATTATGGGTAAGGATCATCAAAGGAGTATACTAACCAAAAGGAAACTTTCTTGAAGCCAAAAGAGGAGGAAGAGCTTCATGGGCCTGGATTAGCCTGCTAGAAGGAAGATCTCTACTGGAAAGACAGTTATGCTTCAATGTAGGGGCTAGCACAAGTATTAGAATCTGGAATGACCCCTGGATCCCCTCCCTCCCAACCTATAAACTAAGCACAAAAGCACCTAGCCAAGAGGCAAAATAGTGGATAGTGGCAGAAGTAATAAACCAGCAAAGGTGGGACCTAGGAAAAATAAAAGATTTCATCACAAAAGAAGAGAAGTTGGCTATAAGAAAAATTATGCTACCTAGATGGCAGAGGGAAGATAAACCTGTGTGGACAGCTGTAAAAAATGGCATTGATACAGTAAAGGCTGGATATAGATGGATGAAAAATAAGCATCAGGTACCCCAAAAACGAGCTGGGAGTTCAACGGGGATAGACAAAGCTCTTTGGAAGGAAATCTGGAAACTAAAAGTCCCAGTGAAAGTCAAATTCTTCCTCTGGAAAGTGGAGAAAAATGTTGTGCCAACACGTGAGGCGCTGTGGAAAAAAGGTGTGTGAAAGACCCTACCTGTTTGTTGTGTAATAATAAAGCTGAAACAATAGAGCACTTCTTGCTGTTGTGCGATAAAACTCGTGTCATTTGGTTTGGATGCGAATTGGGATTAAAAATCGAAGAAAAAGGAATCACAAGAATTGATAAATGGTTGTTGACCCTATTCAATGATGATGATTGTCTAGAAGAAGCAAAAGCATTGGCTGCCTGCTTATTATGGCAAATTTGGAAAGCAAGATGTGCCTATATATTTGAAAATAAAAATTATGACCCCATGAGCATCATCCAAATATTGAAATTTCTAAAAGGACAAAACTTACCTCAAGTTCATTATATCAAGTTCATCCAGTTCTTCAATAAGCATTTGCCACCTGGATCTATTAAACACCTCATAATTTAACTCTGTTACCCTTCTTCTTCTTCTTAGTTAAGTTGTCTATAAGCGCGTTTCAGATGTAGTGCAAAAGAGCTTAAGACAGTGTGCTTCACTTCTCTCTGTTAACAAATTGAAAGGGGATAATTTGTATGAATATTTGACTTGCTTCTTCTTCTTCTTTGCAATTAACAATGAAGAAACAAGAAAGAAAAAATTTGCTTTCTGTTTCTCCAAGTCCCGCTGTCACAACTGCTTTCTAAATTGTTTTCCCCATACCAAGCGCTAAACTTCTCTTGCGGTTGAGCACTAGAGATGCTCCTGACTCAAGTTTTGGGGATGCAATATCATCCATAGGAGCGCTTCGGAGCTTATTCTATCCTTTATTGGCCTCTATCGCTACAGGATTGGAAAATAGTGAAGAACAAGAGGATTAAGGGCGGATGTGTGTGATTAATTAGAGAAAGAAAGAGGAAGAATAATAGCCCAGATACTATACCAAAACCTTAATGTTAACCAAGAGAAACGGAGTTAACTGTTGAGGTAGTGAGGTGTTTAAAAGATCCATGTGGCAAATACTGATTGATGAACTGGATGAACTTGATATAATGAAATGGAGGTAAGTTTTGTCCTTTCTAAAATGGTAATTTTTTAAATAAAAAAATATTTTTATTAAAAAAAATTGTAGTTAAAAGATTGTTTTTATTTTTTATTCTACATTTACTGAAATGATTTTTTAGAAAAATATAGACATTTTTAAAAAATTAAATCTAAATCACCTAAATTATATATAGATGGTTTAAATCTAATTAGCTTTTCCTTCTAAACAACATGCTTAATAGAGTAACTAGTTCATCTTCACTTGAGAAGTAGAAATGTAAAGGCTAGAGAAACCATCATATTAATTAACATCATCTAACCCACCACGTACAACAAAAACTAAAACTCAGGGTTGAAAATTGAAACCAACTTTTTACAATTTCCAGCGACATGTTCAATACCCAAACAAAAAAGACATTTTTTTCTACTTGTTCCAAAATAAGCGACACCTTCAAATTTTAGGCCATCAAATGGCTGAAAACTACTAAGATCGATAAAATTGGGACCAAAGTTTGAAAGGTGATCTTGAAGATGCTAATCATAGCAATTTTAATGACTCTTGTTATCATAACGAATTAATATTCGAAATCTTATGTGTCTTTATTCCTGTTGTACAAATAATAATAATAATAATGTTCCTTTTCACTCACCAAAAAGTTAGGCTTTCTCCACATTGTAATATTTCAAAGGTAAGCCATGAACCTTAATCCAAATTGAGTATTTCGTCCCCCATCGAATTAGAGTAATAAAACAGCCTTGAAAGAGCTTGTAATTTAAATCCTCCTCATATTGAAATTAAAGTAAAAAAGGAACATTTGGAACATTTGGAAAACAAGATGCAAAGTGGTATTTGAGCAGATTGTCCCTAATCCTACAACTGTAATTGATCTCACGAATCAGTGTATATGTTCTTATTGGAAAGCCAATTTTATTGAAAGTCCACTTCTGAACATTGTGGCTACTGAAACTTCTATAAAGTGGAGGAAACCACAATGTAATGGTATTAAAATTAATTGTGATGGGGCTTTCTCCAAGCAAACAGGAAGGTCAAGAATATGGGTGGTTTGTCATGATTCTACAGGGGCTTTCCTCCAAGGATGGGCTGAAAAAGTGGCTGCGTCATCTGCTTTTCATGTTGAGCTTCTTGCTATTGAGAAAGCTGTAGTCTTGGCATCTCAATCTTTGCTCGTGGTCTTTTCATAATGGCCTTTTCCCTCATTCCTCGCTCGAGTAATGAAGCCGCCGATTGTTTGATTGCACTAGCTTCAAGGGAGTTGGAACCTAACGGTTGGATTTTCGAATCTCCACCTCCTCTATATCAAATGAAGATCCTAAGATTCACCATAACACCTCTATTACTGTGAGAGAGGGTATTGGTTGATTTGTTTTGGTTTTCTTCTCTTCACTTATGTAGGCATCTTGTTTTAGTTGCTTTCGTTTTATCTTTTGTCATGTATTTTGAACTTGGGTTACTTTGATTAGCTATGAATGAATCATTTTGATGGTTAAAAAAAAAAAAGTAAAAAAGGGTTATGAAAATGACAAACCAAATATATCAACCCCTGCAACTTTTAATGAATCAAACCCCATTGATTTATGACTACATTTTTCCTTTTATTTAGTATAAGTATCCTTCTACTAAAAAAAACCTTGTTAAAATACTAGGAACAATGAAGTTGAGGTTTTATGTAAGGGTTTATACGATTAAACAGTTTTATGAAATCGTTTATTTACCGTTAATTTCTTTGGGGTTGTTAACAACACTAAGGTAGGGTTATTAACGGGATTTGATTGTAACTATGCGATTTTATGGGACTATTTAATCGTATAATCCTTTACATGGGATCTTAGTTTCCTTTTCCCTAAATACTATCAGCACTAAATGTAACCACATTTTTTAATAGAAATTCAAAAAAAATTTAAATGACTTTTTTTCCAACCCCTTTGATGTTGACAATGATTCTTTTGTTTTTTTTTTTTTTAACCGAATGAGGAACCTCGAGGCCAGTCTCAAAACTCAAGCCATGAGAGGACCATGGTTACTACCAGTTATTGAAAATGATTTTTTTTGGGACAATGGTGATACTAATGTATTATTGGGCCAAGAGTTGGGTCCAAATATGAGCCCAGTGAATAGATTGGGCTAGGTTGACCCGGCGCATATCAAGCTGATGTGAGAATGAGAAGCCCCGCCTCCTCTTTCTCTCTTCGTCCCTTTCCGGGTTTTCCTCTTTCTTCGCTTCTGAGTTGTGAGGAGGGAGCTTTCGCAGTTTGGCCTCCGCTCAATCTTCGTTTGTTTCAGACGAATTGACAATAGCTCAGAACGGAAGCGAATAAGCCTCGCTCTCACACTCCTGTACAGTAGTAATCTCGTGCTCTTCGCTTGTTTCGTTGAATCTTTTCCTCTCCACGTTTTGCATGGTCCTGCCGGTGGAGATGGAGGCTCAGAGTAATTTTCAAGTAGACCTCGGTCACCTCATGGCCTTCAATCCTCACCATAGCTTCCCTTCTCAACCTTCTTCCAGGTTTCTCTTATTTTGCAGTGCGGTTCTTGTTTTTGTCTTTACTTGATCCTTGCAAGTCCTTTTTTTAAGCCATTTTTTTATTGAGAGGTGTGCATTTCTTTTTTGTTTGCACTTGGGATTTCATGTGGAGGTACCAAAGTAATTAAACTTTTAATTTGTAGAATGCTTATTGTTTTATAACCCGTCTAAAGGCTGCCTTCGTTTTGAAGTTTGTAAAGAAACAGTGAGTTTACCTTGTAGTAGTTTATAGATTTTAACTGCCTACTAGTCAGTTCTGATTGGCGATTACTCCTTTTTTCGTTTCTAACTCCTTGATCATGACATTGTTTGAACTTTGAATATCCTTCTCGTGGTTTCTTTGTGCATAT
Organism: Vachellia collinsii; assembly: GCA_006871305.1. Classification (NCBI taxonomy): domain Eukaryota; kingdom Viridiplantae; phylum Streptophyta; class Magnoliopsida; order Fabales; family Fabaceae; genus Vachellia; species Vachellia collinsii. Next base: position 5,130 of record QFDD01009969.1, read on the forward strand.
ATGATGAGGAGAGCTATTGCTTATTTCCTTTGTTGAACTTTATATTTTTCAACTAACGCAGGGAGGAGCTGGTTAAAGAATGTCTGCAAAAGGGCACTGAGTTAGTTCAAGCTATTGCAGATGGTCTCTTCCATTTACCATCCACTGAAGATGTAGATGGACCGCTTGTGAAACTACCACCTCCAGCGATGAGATTGCCCAGAGAGAAGCCTGTAATTTCTTTTACTTCGTAATTGGAAAAAACAGTTCTTTTACTTGATAATATAGCTTTATGGAATCAGATGTAAATCATATATCCATGTGCCTTTCTTGCTCCACAGCCTCCATTTGATTGTTTATCTATGAATTACTAGTTTTCACCAAAAGGAAAGTTAACTTCTTCTAGCATGCAAAGTAGATGTATTTGATGAAATTTCTCTCAAAATATTCTTCGGTAACTCTTTAGACAATGAATTTCTATGAACTGACTTATGTGACTCTTAGCAATGCTTTGTGTCAATGAGACTACCTTTCTTTTAAAGTTGGTTCTATGGTTATGATAGAGTATCGAATACAATGGATTGTGGATGAAGTTAATGTATTAGTTTGTTACCATATTTCTAGGAGTTATTGTTTATTTTCTGTTACAAATAATAAAGTGATATACTGATTTTGGATCCTAACAGAGTAACAGTGTTGAACTATTTCCAGACAAGAAAGAATCAGATAATCACTTGTTTTCCATCCTTTGTTGTACTGAATTCATTTGGTTAGAAATATACTTCCAAGTAAAACGTGGGTGAATTTGTGTTTTAAGGAAGTAATGAAAGGATGTTTAGTAAAGGAAATAAAATTTCAAGGTAAAATGATATTGTAGTTTGAAACGAATTACCTCTTTATCGTTTATCTTTACACTACATTCCATGACTTTTTTTTTTTCTTTTCTTTTTCTTTTTCTTCTTGGTTTTGCACTCCTAGCAACAACATTATTTGATCCTGAAGTGTTATAATGCTTTCAGCTCCCAAGGCCAAAGCCTCCGACAAAATGGGAACTGTTTGCCCAAAAGAAAGGTCAGTCATCCTGCATAAGTCTTGAACAAATTACAAGTTTTGTGCATGATAGAGAGCTTTAATACATTGTTAAATTGAGCCTGTATGTTATGATCTAGTCACTTGGGCCATGTTGTATACTAATCCTAACCAATAAACTCTATTATGTTACTTCGCAGGCATAAAGAAGCGTAAGAAAGACAAGATTGTATATGATGAACAGTCTGAAACCTGGAAACGCAGATTTGGATATGATCGTGCAAATGATGAAGAGGCCATACCTATTATTGAGGCAAAACCAAATGATGGTAACTATTTTTTCTTTATGTTGGAGCTGTCATGTAAATCTCTTTTACTGTATATTTACTTCGTGGTCAAACAGGAATGGACACCCTCTTCATTGTCACTGTTTGGCACCAACCTATGTGTTAGAATAATAGTTTTAAATTTTGGGAAACTTGACCTTTGTCAAACTAGTTTTTTGTCCTTTTGTCCCAACTGAAACCTGACCTTTGTTTTGATTACAAACAATTATTTCACAGACCATCTGTCATCAATACCTTTTGCTGCATAGGATTTAGTGAAAAATTACATATTCTTTTATTATTTTTATGCATCAATTTCAATATAATATTGATTTTGATATATGTTAGTATAAGTTTTGTACCTTTATATATTGATTTTGATATTATGTCATTATTTAATATTTAATATGTAGGATGATGTATATAACATTTTGAATTGTAAGTTGTAATTTCTCAACCTCATGTTGCTTTGCTTGTGTTGACAGTAGCTTTGACGACACTTGATAAATAATGTACTCCTGATTGCTAATATTATAGAGTACTAGATATCATGGGATCGTGGGTGAAGTTAATAGATTAATTTGTTACCATATTTTTAGGAGTTATTAGTCTATTTTCTATTACGAACAATATCTGGTAAGGAACTAACAAACTATATCATAATATAAAAAATATTGCAGCCCACATGACTGAAAGTTTGGTGTTGTGCAGAACAACACATCTTGATAATTTTTCAATCTCACTTACAAGAAACTAAGGAGTTGATTGGTAGGATAGGCTGGGTATCCTAACTGTTGATATTGATAGCTGATGGGATGGTATGGGTTAGGATGGTTTGAAACTCATTCACCCATCCTAAACCACAATTCTAAAACCTCAGAATCATAGGGTTTGAGATGGATTGAATTATGCCTTTTCCCTTTGCTATTTGTTTTACAAGAGTTAGCATCAGAAGGGTGGTATAGTGAATTTCTCTCCTCACCACACCGTTAATGGCATTTTAATATCTAAATAGTGGGCAGTGGTGAACTATCATCTTTTGTTTAACTTTTGGCTCAATGGAGTGAGTTATCTCCCCCACCCCATTTGACGTTACTATGATTGACAAGCCTACTCCAGTCCCCTCAAAGCTTCTTATCAAGCCCAAACCAATGAATAGTGGGTAACAGTGACAGCATTGGCTATATTTAATTCACTAGGACTGGATTTACATCAAATTAAAGTAGATTAAAGAGTAGTTAGGTGTCAATAAGACAATAAGTTTAACCATATCATATAGACTATGTTCAATTTAATAGTTTCATAATCTTAATGATGGGTCAGACTTGACTGCTGACCATTTTATCAGTTTATTGGTCCGACCAGCCAGTTGTGTTCCTATAACCATTTTAGGGTGGTCTATCATGTATTCTCAGGTATAAATCAAACTCGTTGCTTGGTTTGATATTGGTAAGTTGATACATGTTTCCCAAATCATTAATGAACGTAATTTGAATATCTTACTCCATGCCTTTTTTTAGATTTATGATAATCATTGTTACTCTAATATTATCTTTCACATGTTTTATTATACATGCTTGCTTGTGTGTGCACTTCTTGCTGCTCGTTTCTGCGGAGAAGTTGTATTACTGATTTATATTTGAACATTTTGCAGATCCCGAAGAAGATCCTTTTGCCAAAAGAAAAGAAAATAAGAAGAAAAGAGTTGAAAAACAGGAAAGCAATAGGCTGAAGAACTTGAAACAAGCTGCCAAAGTTGGTGCTTTACCAAGGTTTTTCTCTAAAATTTCAACCTCTTCTTGATGTGTTATTAGCACTGAAATTCTGGTTGTTACTCTTCATTATGGGTAAAAACATAGTCATTACATACAGCTTCTACTTTATGTCTCATCATCTGCATTTTTTAAATGCGTAAGCTAAATAGTATCGCATATATAAATATGTGGACTTACCACATCTCTTGATTTCATATTCTCACTGTATTTTCTTTTCTCCCGGTATCCACTATTATTTTCTTTCTTTCTTTCTTTCTTTTTTTGGCTATAATAAACTTCTCATCTTGGATATATAGCTTGCTGTAGTAAAATTCAGATTATCTTGCCAGCTGGTAACCTGATACTCTCAACTCTAAACTGATAATCTCTGACAGATCTGTTATAGGTGGCACCTTAACTTCTTCTGAATATAATCTTCTTCTTTTTTTAATTCTAATTGCCTTGCGCTTGTCCTACTTTTGAGAAACCCAGTAACTTTCTATGCAGCCATATTCAATTGGCGGCCACTGCTTTGCCTATTACTGGAACTCAAGCAGCACCCAAGAAAGTCACCAAGGATGAACTAGGTGGTGTAGCAGGATTGGCCGCAACTGCTACAGCTAGTGGTGGGAAATTCGACAAGAAGTTGACGGGAGAAAAGGCCGCACCACATAAGGGAAAATATCGGAAGGTGGTACACTTATCCTCCCTTACCATAACAAAATTTGTCCAATGCATGATAATATTTTTGTGCAGAAGCTTCTTTATTTTACTGAAATAATCAATTACTATGCTTTGTTTTGTATTTGTCCAGTTCCTGCCAGTTGTGGAAGGATCAGGGGTCGGATCGCGGGAGAAGGACCAAAATGAGAAAATAATGAACAAGATATTCTCCAAGAATTCCCATCAAATTCTCAATATTGATAAGGTACACTTTGCTCATTTCATAACCTTGTTTCCAATTGTGAGTGAAATTTACTTCAATTTATCTAAACCTTGCTATTTTGGAAACTAGGCTGTCAAGACATACACTGTGAAGAAAGAGAAAAAACAAAGGAGTGAGAAAGTGAAGGCTGCTTCAGCATCCAGAGGCAAATTGAAACCTCAGAAAAAAATTCAGAAGTCTTCTAAAAAGGGAGGTTCCAACAAAAAAGTCAAGGCAAAATGAAATTAAATTTTGGTTTCAAAGTAAAGCTTTTAGATTATCTGGCACTAGGTTTTGAAACTTTGCTTAAATTGAAGTTTTGTCTATCAAAACAATTTCTATTATTTGTTCTTTCTATCTGCTTACCTATATATATATATATATATACACGTATAATCTTCAAGGATTATCTGAACTACTCAACATGCAGATAGGAAATAAACCATGGATTTATGGTAGCTTGTTTCTAATAATGAAACAAAAATCAGAACCAGACCATCCGGTCGGACCAGTGACTCAGTGATCCGGTCCATGGTTTAGCCTGGGTTGAAGATGAATCTGAGAGCGGGTTGACTCATATCAATCTAGTCAACCCGCTTAAAATCTGGGTTGACCGGTTATAATCTGAGTTATATTTTATTACCTATTTACGCTTTAAATGACGTCCATTTGCCTTTTTTTTCAACATTAAAAAGAAGAAAGCAGAAGCCAAAAGTGAACAACTTGAGAACCTAAGCCCACCAGACTACCCACCGTGCGTCCTCGGCTACTCTGCCGAAGCAATGTTTTCTGAGAGAAGAAGACGGAAAGAGAGGGAAGGAAATGAGAATGGAGAGAGAGGGGTCAGAACCGATAAGTGATAGATAGCAGATGAAGCTCGAAGGGGAGTAGGGGGACCATGTTTATCTATAGGGTAAAAAGCATATGTACACAGGTAGAGGCATGTGTACAATGGGAAGCATGTTTATCTCTTGCGTAAAAGCATGTGTTTATAGGCAAAAGCATGTCCCACGCGAGTTTGAATTACTTATTAACAAGTAAAATAAATTGTTTATAAAATTTGATAATAAAATATGTGCTTAGTATTATTTCTTATACAAAAATAATTGCAAGTTGCTTCTCAAATTATGATCGTTATGTTGTTATTTTGTTCACAAGAAAATTTATTTAGTGCCATATTTATTTAAATATTATTTTTTATAGTTAATTGATAAGGATAAATGTTTTGAAATTAAGTAGCATTAAAATTGTTGTATTTTAGTATTGTCAACTAAAAGTTATTATTTTAATATGATTGGTTTGACCCCGATCTGATTTATTAACGCTTAACCCACTACCTCGACCGGTTCAGTGCCCAATCCGATTTTTTGAACCTACTTTCCATCCCTATCTTACAGCACTTGAGCATGAGAGAAATATAGATTGGTTGAATTCAATTTTGGGAAAATTATTGTGCTATGGCCATTGCGTTGCCAATATGTCGTGATTTGTTGTTATTTTCTATATCAGATCTAGAGGTGAGTATTTGGTTTCAGTAAAAACTGAATAACAAGCAATTTCAAAACCGAATTGAAGTAATTAATCGAACCAAATTAACTGAAAATATTTAGTAATATAAATATAATATAATAATTTCTAAATATATTATAATACTATTTAATAATATATTTAATTATTTATTAAATAAAAATATATATTATAATATAATTCGGTTTTTCGGTTATAACTAATGTTCTT
>QFDD01009970.1:0-13043 GCA_006871305.1 Vachellia collinsii
AATAAAATAATATAATGATATTTTTTGTTTGTGATTAGTCAAATAAAATATTTTAAAAGACTAATTAACAAATTGTGATGAGAATTCAAGATGAAATAGGCAAGGGAACATGAAATTAACAGAAACTTGTCCTTCGTAATAAAGCTAATAGACATATTTCAGCGCCAACAAGGTTGCAGAATCACTCAACACATACAATGTCCTCAAAATAATCCTACACAAGATAGGGAATTGATGCATATAATGCAAATGCAAGCTGAGTTAAAGATAAGACCGGTGAGAATTTAGTCTTTTTCTTCTGCACGGTTAAAACTGCATTCCAAGGACAATCATTTAAAAAATATTGGATGCAAGGTGATCCAATAGGAAAACTAGAGATAAGTCTACTGATTTGAAATACTCAAGCTCAACAATTTTAAAAACAAGAGAGTTGAATTTAAAAAACTGAATAAACACCGGATGGAAGATCGGTTCATTGTTTCTTCACTGCAAATGTAATCATTTCTAACGGAAACGCAAGCAGCAAGATTGAGACCCAAAAGGAGGAATACAGAAAAAGAGGTGAAGTTGCAATGAGATTATCAACAGTGTCTAAGGGATGGATCCTGATTTCGGAATTTTTTTTCCTTTCAAAGTCTTCACCGTGAGCTTCACGTCAGCGGGTTCTAAGAATGATGCCGGTAACTGCAAAAACTGACTCAAACTAGACTGGTTCAAATGGTGGAGTGTGGGTGGGTGACGACGCGGTGAACTGAAGACACAGTGGAGAGTGGAGGGTGAAGATGTTGTGAACGGAAGCAGAGAGTGGAGGGTGGACGGTGAAGAAGCAGAGTAGAGGTGAAGACGCTATCTGATGGGTTGTTTTTACTTGTATAATGGATATTATTGAAATATCATATTACATATGAGGGTAAAATAGGAATTGAATTTAGCTCCCCTCCAAAAACCCCCAAATTGAAGAGGACCAGGGGAGGGAAAATGAGCAAAAAATTTGACTCCCCTCCCCTCTAAAATTCCAAACCAAATGAGGGGATGGTCTCATTTTTCCTCCCCTCCTCTAACCTACATTCAAACCAAACAAGACCTTAGTGGCTGTAGCTTCCAAAGAGTGCCTATTAGTGAACAATGCTTTTACTTTATGCATCAATGGTCATTCCAATAGCTTTTGTTTTACATTTTAAATTAATTTCTATTATACTTTGCTTTCTTCGAAAGAGAGAAGAAATTAAGAGTGGTGGTTACGGAGGAATTGTCGACCTTGTCTGCCTCGTAAGTTGGGTCAACGAGAGGAAAATACGGGGGAAACATGGCAATAGAATAAGGTGAAAGATAAACCATGTGGAGCCAATGGGATTTGACTATTTTTTTAAAAAAAAAAATGGATTAGTATTTCACGTCATTATATTTTTGGGCCTGCTTAGATTAGCGTAAAAACTACTTTTCCAACTTGATTTACAGTCTTCAAGCTAAGCATGTAAGAAAAGTTTTGTTTTAACTTGTGTAAACATGTTTTTCTATCGCTAAAGAAAACAAGGCCTCTAATTATACCTATTCCACCAACCAAAAGGTTCAGTAAGCTAAAATTATACCCCTCCAATTCCAACTCTAGTTCTTAATATAGTAGTATTCTCTCCGCAAGTGCATGGGTCGCGACAAGTAACTAAGTGATAAGTAGAGTATCATTCCTACGAGGATTCAGTTCAAAAACCTGGTTAAACAATTATTATAACACTTTTTCCTAATTTGAATAGACAAATATTTCAAGTGAAGGGAAACTATGAAATAAATCTTTACTAAAATTAAAAATGAATATAAACAAGTTATTCTTCAACTTCAAGGATTTAAATGGGGTGTAGGATTATTTCTCATCCTTGCATTTCATAAAACTTAATTAACATGCTCTCAAATAACATTTCAAAGAATACATGTGCTAGTTTGAAGTTCAAAATCACTTGATAAATCTCTCTCAAGTTAATCAGGTTTATACTTTCGTTAATCAGGTTTATATTTCCATTAAAACTTTGATAAAAAAGCATAGCTTTTTAGGCCACAGGCAAGGCATGCAGTCTAAATTGCTCTACTTTTTTGGCATGTAATTTAAAAAAGTCTTGTTCAGACCTATTTAGCACCTCACATTTACTTTTTTAAGGCATGTAGTCTAAATTGCTATGCTTTTTAGATCACAAGCAAGGCATGACGTCTAAATTGCTATACTTTTTTGGCATGTAATCTAAAAAGTCTTGTTCAAACTTGTTTAGCACCTCACATTTACTTTTTTAATATATTTTTTAAGACCGTAAAAAGTATTATTTTTTAAACCGGTATTATCTAAACCACATATATATGCGATTTAAAAGACTTTTTTTGTACAGTCTAAAATGCAATTTTTCTACTAGTGTAATATGAGTTCCCTTGAAATGATTACCTAACTGTCCTAGCCACTTGATGATATTGGAGTTCATCCTTAGGCAAATTAATTAATGTATCCAAATCAAGTATTTAGGTTCATCACTACAACATGCTTATCTTAAAATCTTCAACCAAGGCAATAAAATAAGGAAATCCATGTTTTTTGTAACAAGAAATAAGGACTAAACGAGTGAATACTGTAACATCCTGAGGTATTATCCCTGTTTAGCCGCCCGTAGGCACATGGTTTTGTCCTTTTGGGATCCCATAGTCACTCAAAAAGCGCCTCGGATGTGAAAGGTCACACCTTGACTACATATATGGCCTTCACTTTGGACGAGTCTAACTGATGTAGGACTTAAGCGCACTCTGCCTACTGCGTCTCCCTTCCCCCTTCACCCACTCCAGGGTCCCTCGGGTGTTAGGTTCCTAGCATCGCTTGGTGTTACACTCTCCCCACCAACGGAAAGAGTCGTCCTCGGCTCTGATACCATATTGTAACATCCTAAGGTATTGTCCCTGTTTAACCGCCCGTAGGTATAGGGTTTTGTCCTTTTGGGATCCCATAGTCACTCAAAAGGAGCCTCGGATGTCAAAAGCCACGCCTTGACTACATATATGGCCTTCACTTTGGACGAGTCTAACCGATGTGGGACTTGAGCACACTCTGCCTACTGCGTCTCCCTTCCCTTTTCACCTACTCTGGGGTCCCTTAGGGTGTTAGGTCTCTAGCAGCACTTGGTGTTACAAATACAAACTAGTTAAGGGCTCATGAGGTAAAAAGAGAAATTTTGGAGAAGTAGGGACCAAAATGACATTTTTAAAATTCGAGGATCAAAGTGTAAAATTGAAATCTGGGACCAAATTGCCATATATGAAATTCAAGGGCATTTTGGTCAAAGTTTGACCCAAATATTAGAAAAAATTTCTGGGCATCAAATGATAGAGAAAAATTCACTGATTACTAATTGAGGCCCGATTTAAATCAAAATGATAGAAATAATCTTTGTAAGAATTTTAAATGTTATTTAATATTTGGTTATTTAATAAAATAATTAGTCAAATATAATTATTTAAAATACCTAGAGGCCTCAAATATTTGATTTCAGAGTAAGCGAAAATAGCTCAAAAAATCTAGTATTTTATGAAATTGATTATAAGAGAAAGTCAGAAACGGTTTGCTGAATGGAAGAAAAAAAGCCAAGAAAAACCCCGAAATAGGGTTTTTCTCGAGAAATTAATTAAAAATACATCCGGAATGGGAAGTAAGGAAGGAAAATGATAATAAGAATAGAGGAATTATAAAAATTTTTAAGGATACTAAATTGGTCAAATGATCAGAAAATCCCTGAAAAGCATTTTCGAAAATTTTTTTTTTGATAAAGTGACCCTAAAGCTACTTCACTTTTATAAAAGAGAATGTGGGGACATCAGGAGTGTCACTTGGTATCTTTATATTCAAAGAGGAAAAGCAAGAAAGATAATTTAAAGTGGTAGGTTACATTAATGTAAAGTTACTATATCAGTGTAAGTGGATCCTACAATTTTTTAAACTTATGGACATATTTTAAAACACCTCTTCAACCCATTTTTCTGCCATTGTTCGAACAGCCATAGGAGAAAACAAAGAAGAGCAAGGCGTGACATGTAAAATCCCAAAATTTGACCAACGTATTATGAAATATAATTTAGGTATTGGGGAAGCCAATTACAAAATTTTTGAACTAGGATGAATAAATTTTTAGAACATGAGTATTTATTTTAAAGAAATTTGAGAAAAATAAATAAATTACGCAAAATTCATCGAAATAATTATTTTTACATGTTAAGGGTTAAGTTTTAGGGAGAAAGTTACTCATCGTAATATTTTATGGCATTTTGGATTATTGAAGGGTTAAAAAAAAGAAAAGGGAAAAAAAACCCACACATGCTATCCACGTATGCCACACACGTGGCTGGGATTTAAATCACTCCGCAACCTTAATCTTTTTAATCAATTCATTCCCATCTTCGTTCTCCCATGGAACCAGTAGCAGAGAGAGGGCGAGAGAGTGAGTGACAGCAAGAAAGAGAGAGACGCTGTGGTGCTCACCGGAGAAGTGGCCGATTTTGTGTACAACCTTGGATTCCGACGTAGGTGAGCTCTGCTCTTTCATCTCCGACTCTGGATTTCTGACTTGGGAGGGTTTGAGCTTTTGATATTTTTGAAAAACTAGAGGATATCAATGAGCACTCATCAATTTGCTTGTTGCATGTTAAGATTAGTGTTCCCTCAAGCTAAACAATGCTTTTCATTTGATGATTTCACTGGTTTGTGGATGTGTGAGGGAACGGGATTTTTGTTGTCCAGTCGGGTCCTCTGCTTTGTGGTCTCTGAGCTGCCATGTCCTAATAAAGTGGAAACATCTGTACATAGGCTTCAAAGACAGTTGATTTCGATTTTAGATAAGCTTAAATGGTGAATGCATGTTTGATTTGCTGCTGTTTTTTTTTTCCTGGAACAGAGACAAGGGTCTCGGGTTCCTAGTAATTTGAGGCTAAAGCATGAAATGTTAAATGGGATATTGTAACTGTTATTGCTCAACTCGTGTACTTTAAAAATCTGAGATGTTTCAGATTTTGAATCCATGAACCTAAAGAAGGAAATAATCATGGGGTTGATTTTAGAGTAACACACACACACACCTGTGCGTGTGGGTTTGTCAAAAGAGTGTGTGTGTATATATATGTAGTGTATGTGTGTGAGAATTATTAAGCCGAATCCTCAAGACTAGAGCAAGTTCTAAATTTGAGAATTTCAGAGCCAAAGTAAAGCACTAAGTGTTGTAAAGAAATTGAGTTAAGGAGTAAATCTAAGTCACTGATTTTATGTGAACTATAATTGTGGGTTAAGTGTTATTGGAGTGTAAGAAGTTGAAAAATAATTCTGGTTTGCCATTGTTTTGAGGTTTCTAAATGATAAGTTAGTGGCTCAAGTGTTAAAGTATGATTTGAGGAAGTAGCCACCATGGAAACTGAAATTTGTGAAGTTAAGCTTGAAGAAAAATCTTGATGTTTTCTTGGTGGTTAAACAATGAAGTCTTCATGATGATAAAAGGAGGCCATCCGAAGCATGAGGAGGTGCTGTTGAGAGGGTTTCAGAAAATGTCCAAGTACTCAAACACTAAAGACATTAAATAGTACAAGTGTTAATTAGTTATACAAGAACGAGCGCTTGTTGGTTTAAATTTTGGGAATGCTAAAAGATCAAAATGCCACTGTTTTGTAAAGGCATAAATGAGGTAAGGGCAGGTTAGGATTGAATGAGAAATCTGATTTGAGGATAGTAAAGCAGCAAATGTCTTCAAGGAGTTAAGTTTGTTATTGTTTTGAGCCTTTTATTTTATATGAGCTAAAACCAGAGCTAATGGTATCCTCTGTCCTTGAGATTTTGTGATCATTTAATACACATGATAAATTTTAAAATAAGTCCTAGAACACATTATTTGGATATGTGGATTGTAAGTTATAAATTTTTAAAGTTCAGCTTAGAAAACTGAAAAATTGTATTTTTCTGATGAAACAGCTGACTTTCAGTGGATTTTTAAATAGCCAAATGGTCATTGACCATGAAACTTGGTAAGAAAATAGTACTCATAATAAGCTTTAAAATGAGTACTAGAATGCATTATTTGGACAAGTATATTTGAAGTTATGAACCAATAAAATTTGGTTATGAAATCTAGAAAATTAAAAAAAGTTGGTTAGCAAGCAGCAACATTTGAGCACTAATTTGTGAACGTGTGTTGACTATAAATAGTGAATGGTATTTTTCCTTGAAAATGGATACAGAGATCTTTAAATAAAAGCTTGAACCATCATATTTGGAGTTACATGGAATGAGTTATGATTTTTCAAAAGTCATTGAAAAGTTCAAAAGTTAAGGAAAGGAAGTTAAGTAATGTAAAAGGCTAGAAGTGGGGTTAGGAAAGAAAGATGAGCTTAATGAAATTCGATAAACGTATAATTAATGTAATATTATACGTGTATGTTTATAGGATTTGACATCTACCTGAGCACCCCAAGGAATGTTGGAAAATGGATTTGGCAAAGAAGGTAAAGGTAAATGAAGAGAAACAGGTAAAAATCATTTTTATCCTATTATCATATATTTAATTTTGCATGTTTGTTTATGCCGTATGTGTTATGCGTGCTAAGATACATGGATCGATTCCGTGATAGAATGATTGTATGCTTTTAACAGAGTGGTACTCGTGAAATAGATTACGGATATTACTTTGCAAGCTTTGTAGAATAGCTGCTTTTGAAAATGAATGGTTATTTGGATGCTCAGTGATTGAGTGGTACCTAAATAAGGGTATGGAATTGCGTGTTATGCAATTTATTATTGTCCATGGCCATGTGATGTGGAAAAATTTTGAGGGAGATCCTCATGATGTGATTTATTGCGTATAAATATCGTATGAACATGTGGCTTATTTTTGCATGATTATGAATTTTATTTATGAATATTTGATAAGTTGTGGTTTCTACAGAGATTTTCAAGTCTCACCCTCCATTTCCACAAAATACAGCTAAAGCGGGTAGCTCAAAAGGCACGAAAGTGGTGACAAGGGACGTGTAGAAGGTGAGAAGAATGAATAATGAAGAGGGACATTGACGAACTCCTTCACATATAATGTTGGTTTAATTATTAGTTAATGATTTATTTTGGTATAAGCCTTATTAGTTTAAGTAGAGATGTATATATAATTGTACAAGTTATATACATAATAATATGAGGTAGAAGGCAATTGCATAGTGGGCCTATAACCCACAGGTCTTAGAATCAAACATGGCTCAATGGATTTTACTAAAACAGCTTTAGACAAAAGTTGTTTTAAAAGGTTTAAAATTTTTCAAAAAATCTCATTCTAACAAATTAGCGAAAAAGGAGTGACATGACATAAGAAGAGGCAAAGAAGAAGAGAAATCAAGTGGGATTCAAGGTAAAGCTTAATTCTTTCCATGAAATTGATCTACAAGTTTAAGGTGCAAGAGGGAATTTCTTTTCATGTTTATTTCTAGAAAATGTGCTATTTGTTGATAGTTATGACTTGCCATACTATGTGTAAATTCATCAAGTGATAGTATTTTATATGCATACTAAATTGATGTGTGTGACAACTATGCATATTAATATCATTAATAGTTATTTTGCTATGGGGATTTTTTTTTTAAATATCACTCTCCAATAATAACATCCTTTTGGGCAAAGCTCAAAGAGCAAAGCCAAGGAAGTGCAAGGATAATGTGGAATTTTGAATGCCAATCATATAGGAAAGTTTGTATAACTTGACTTGTGAATTATGACTTATGTACACTTTTAGATGATTGTGGTTTAAATTTCTACACTATGCAACATGATGGACCAAGCATACTATATTATTATGTGAATTAGTTATTTGCATAAAAGAGGGGAATGTGAGCATGCAAAATAATTTATCAAATGTTAAAGTTAAGGTAACAGTGAAAAATAGAAATTGAGGCCTGAATGACTTGAAATTTTCAAAAAGATACTCACATTCCAAATTTTAAAATGAGACAAATTTTATAAAATTGGATGTATATGTAGAAAGTTATGGTTTTCTAAACTTAATGGAAAAATCTGAAAAATTGAAAAATTACAGTATGAATAGTGGAGCTTTACAAAATAAACTGTATTAATTGTTCAATAAATTAGATAAATTGATATTTTTTTCCTGTAGAAAATTCAATAAACTTCATTTAAAGACTTAAACCATTTGATTTCGATTTTTCTAAAATTAGTTATGAATTCTCAAAGTTGGCCCATAAATCTGAAAATTTACCAAATAAATAGTAACTTTTGGTAAGTTTTGAAATTTTGTTGCTTTGGCTCATTTTATGTTTGGAAGATAGTTAAGTGGTTCAATAATGGTCCCTAATGAAGTATTAAGAGGTGATAAGTGATATATGATTCTATTATCCTCAAGGATAAAAACAACCGGTCCGATTCAATGTTAGACTGGGGACCAGGCTGACACGGATCAACCCGGCTTCAACCCGTAAAAAATCAGGTTGATCATGTTATATATTTTTTTTAAAAAAATTTATAGGCTTCCTTTGCTGTTTTTTTTTAAAAAATTTTTTTATATGCTTCCTTTGTTTTTTTTTTAAAAAAATTACGTTAAGGTCCCATGCAAAAAAATTAATGCAATCTCTTTTTTTTCTGGTGTACTTTTTTTTTTAATTAATATTTAGTGACAAAGGGAAGAACTAGATGATGTTTCTTCCTTTCCTTTTTTTTTACTACAAATATGGTTTTTTTTTATGATTGATTCTTAGCGTGTTATGGTTGATGAATGAATTTTTATGATGTTTTTTTTATTATGAGTGATTATTAATTACAATGACTAAAAAATTTTAACTGATAGAGATGAAAATTTTGAAATTAAACATTATTAAAAGTATTATATTTTAAATATTGTCAATTAAATGTCATTATTTTAATATGGTATGTCTAACTCTGATATGACCCATTAACCTTTGACCCACTGCATCGACCGGTTCAATGCCCGGTCCGATTTTTTAAACTTTGACTATCCTAACATATTTCATTGTACAATTTTACCCTAAAAGTATTTTTGAGTTATTTTTCATTTTTTATCGCTCTTTTTTCATATTTTCAGTATTAATATTTCATATTATTAGTGCTAATATTCAACACTTTAATTTTAACAATCACTTTTAAACTTTCTCTCTAATTTCGCTACACCACCTCTAATTTCGCTATACTTCCTGCAGCTACAAGCTTTTTACTTCTTTGTTTCTGAGAGAAAAAAATGAATAAATAAATTGAAGCGGCCTTTTCAGAGTCTGTGAGAAATCAAAGGAATAATAGTAGTTTACTTCGTAAACAAAATGATCCATTCCTTCCTAAATTAAAATTAAAAATACTGAAAGCTACATGTCAAATATCAAGTATTATTTTTAAATAAAATGGCTAGTGATAAAAAAATACTAAATATATGACATATACAAATCTAATTTGTTAATTTTATATAATTATCATTTTTCATAATTTTGCAACATATTGGGACGAAAAGTATTGCAGTACATCTATCATGTAAGTCCCTATATTGAAGATGACATTGCTGATGCATAAATTTAATTATGGGTTAATGTGTCCAAGAAATATTCTTCTAAGAGTAATATTATCTTGAAATTTTTTTCAGAATTATTAATGTTGCATCAAAATTTTTAAAAATGAACAATGTTATCCTATTTTGTAGAAAAATTAACGTTGACCGTTATAAAATTGATGTGGACCGTTAACATTTTTAATGATAGATGCAACTTAATTCAATTTTAAAACTTCTGGTATAATAATACTTTTGAAAGAGAACTTCAAAAGTAAATTTACACCTTAACCACTTATTTACAACTTCAAAGTCTTTGCTTATATTCATCAAACAAAATCACTTTCTACATATTACACTGTACATGTGGTCCTTAATTTGTTAATATGGGAACCTTTTTGAAAACTCTTTATAAGATCATGAAATGTTTTAATTGGGTTCCAGCCCCATCATATCACTGCATTGAAGATGTCATTGCTAATTGACATTGCATATCACATCTTATTCTAGTTATTTTAACGTGTGGTCAATAAAATCCTCTTTAAATTTTTTATTATTATTTCAAATTTAGGTGGGTTGAATGCGTTCTTTAATGTTCAATCAAAGAAGACTATTTTTATGCTAGAATTTAAGAAAATAAAAGAGAAAATAATTATTAAAATTATTTACGAGTCCATAATTGAGGAATTAATGTGACATGTTGCTATACGGATTGAGAAAATTTATAAAGAAGTTTAATTCTTCAAAAGTTTTTTTTTTAATTATGGCATATTTTTAACCTAAGAAATGGGAAGGAGGCTTAACTGACAAGCTTCATGTGGGGCCCATAGCAATAAATTTATGTTTTCCAGATTGTAAAAGTAGTTCTACCTGGAGGAACGCGGAACGTGGTTGAAAAAACAGGCAAAGGAAGACTTGACCTTACTTTTCTGGCTATTGGTGTTACTGTTTGGCGGTGGCAATACTTTTTATTGCCAAATAAATGCATGGTAATTATTGCTCCGTTTCCATCCGTTTCATGTCATTCCATTATTTATTTATTTATTGTCAATACCAATTCCACCGACTATAAGGCTCCGTTTGTTCAAAGAATCGATAGGAATAAAAAAGAATGAAAAAATATGTAAAGGAAGAGAAATTTATATATATATATGGTATGTTTGGTATGCATTGAAATGGAAAATAATTTGAGAGGAAAATTTTTATTTGATTGGATTAAAATTATCGTAAAATAGGTAGGAAAATTGTGTCAAATAGCCATGTTACCTTGTAAAATGGTAGTAAAATAGAAAAATTGAGTTTTTATTTATATTTCAGCAGTAAATATATTTTTTACATTTTTCATTAGGCAATGAAAATTGGCTTCCCACCATTTTTGGTGGGAAGAGATTTTCCCATGAATTAATGAAAATGGCTTCCTACCCATGTCTAAGTGGCAACTAAACAGCCAAACACAATAAAAAAATGAGAATTTTTCTTTTTCATTGATAGATTTTCTTTCATCCTAACGGGCTCATAAAATAAAGGGATGGAATAAAATAGGGATTTATTTTGGTTAATACTACAGTGAAAGGATTATCCTTTGGAAAAAGTATTGAAAACTTAATTTCCATGCAGTTTCCGTTTGGGTGAATGAAAATATGCCAATGGAAAACGGACAAGGGCATTTTGCCATGGCTAAAGATTTTCCCATCTTGAATGGAAAATCCCTTCCCTCACAAATCAATCGGATTTGACTTTCTTTTCTAAAAAATTCCTTTGTGGCTCCTAGTCACCTTGAATAGGCTTTTTGTAATACTATTTTAACACCAATTGGTTATTTGGAAGCTTTTGCATTTCTCCCAAGATATGGTTATTTTGCAAGGGCATATTCCTCACATTCGTTATTTTGCAAGGGCATATTCCTCACATTCGTTATTTTGCAAACTCTTTTCAATTATTTTGTGGCGCACTGTCTTGCGAAACAATATTCTCTTCCATCTATGAAATAAAATTTTGGTGCGTAGCTTGATATAATGTGAGGCACTTAAAAGGATGTTTAAATTTTTAATCAATCCTTTTTTTCGCTTTAACCCTATTAATTATGTATGGCTAAAATTCTTCCACTGCTCTCAGATATTTTTTCAAATACGTCTAATATCCTAAATTATTTTATGGTTCAATTTACTGGAGATTCTGAATTATTTTTTCAAATACATTTATTATTCTAAAATATTTTGTAGTATAATTTTACCTTAAAAGTATTTTTGAGTTATATTTTTATCACTCTTTTTTTTTCATATTTTCAGTATTAATATTTCATATTTTTAATACTAATATTTAACACTTTTAAGAATCACTTTTAACCTTTCTTTCTAATTTCGCTACGCCACATGTATGTACAAGCTTTTTACCCCTTAGTTTCTGCAAAAAACATTGAAGCTGAACAAGGGACTATAGGTACCAAGAAGAGAGAAGCTAAGAAGGGAATTCTACCCCGTCGTGGCCGCTTAGAAATTAAAGGAATAATGATATTTAATTTCATAAACAAAATGATCCATTCCTTCCTTTAAAATTAAAAATACTTAAAGCTACATGTCAAATATCAAGTTTTATTTTTAAATAAAATGTCTTTTGATAAAAAAAAATGCTAAATATATGCATATACAAATCTAATTTGTTGATTTTATATAATTATCATTTTTCGTGATTTTGCAATATATTGGGAAGAAAGTATTGCACACCTAGTACATCTATCATGTCACTCACTACTTTGAAGATGATATTGCTGACGGATAAATTTAACAATGGATTAAGGTGTATAAGAAGTATTCTCTTAGGAATAATATTGTTCTAAAAATTTTTTCAAGAGTAATGTTGCTTTAGAAATTTAAAAATAAAGCAATATTATCCCATTCTATTTTTAAAAAAATAATGTTGATCATGATAAAATTGATGTAGACCATTAATATTTTTTATTGCAAAGGGTAATACTACTTAAATTTGAATCTTCTAGAGCATTAGTGCTCCTGAAAAAAAACTTGAATGGCAAATTTACACATTATCCCTTAATTATTAACAACAAAGTCGTAGCTTCTATTCATCAATCAAAATCACTTTCTACATACTACACTATAAATGTGGTCCTTAATTTGTTAATATGGGAACCTTTTTGAAAACTCTTTATAAGATCATGAAATGTTTTAATTGGGCTCCGGCTTCATCATCTCACTGCTTTGAATATGGCATTGCTAATTGACACTGTATATCTCATCTTATTCTATTTATTATAATGTGTGGCCAATAAAACCCTTTTTTCTTTCTTTTTATTATTTTAAATTTAGGTGAGTTGGGTGCATTCTTCAGAGCTCTAATTAAAGTCCTTAAACATGAATTACTGGCAAAAAAGAAGTATATTTTTATGCGAAAATTTAAGAAAATAAAATAGAAAATAATTATTAAAATTATTTATGGGTCAATAAAAATTGAGGAAATAATATGAAATGTTATTATAGG
>QFDD01009971.1:0-13230 GCA_006871305.1 Vachellia collinsii
TTACTTGGTGAGCAAAACCACACCCCTAAAAAGCTCCACCCCTTTACTAAATGCTTCAACTTCAACACTCAGGTTTTATGCTTCCAGGGTCAGTTGAATTCGGGTAAGACAGTGCATTACAGTCTCACTCTCATTCGTAGCCTGCTTAGTTCAACCTCCAAGTTCCCTGAGATTTTACTGTTGTAATTCTCTCATTTGGTATGCCAATGTGAGTGATTATCATCCATTTTAACAATGCAATGCTACAGAAGTTTCTTTTACTTCCCGTTCTTTTCATTATTTCATGTGCACTCTGCGATTTTTGCCTTAATAGTTACAATAGCAAATGCATTTCATGGAGGAAAGAGCACAATTTCTTTAGCTGTTGAGCTTTTTGTAAAATTACGCAATTTGTGCTTAAGGAAGCCCCAAGTATTTTCAACCATTGTAGTGACGGTTTATAATTGTTGGTACTGGTCGCAACTAGCATTCTCTGCTCGTTTGATAATTATCCATCGATAACCTGTCGACGGTATTTCCATGGGATCCTTGTCCTCTCCAGAATTTAGGTAATCAGAGATGGAAGTGCTGAGTGCTCCAAGCAATTTAGTATCCAGAAGTGCCCATGTCAATCATGGACCATCTGTTTCAACTGATTCTAAAGTGACTTCGGTTGGAATAAGGTTTCTAAAGCAGAAAAATACTCATAATGGACTGAGAATTTTGAACCCAGTCGATGAGCTGCTAAACAGTACTCCAATAAAAGCTAGTGCACGGCAGGCTAGGAAAAAGGCTTTCAAATGCAAGGACACTGCCATCGTCTGTGGCATGAATTTGATCTTTGTTGGAACTGAGGTTGGTCCATGGAGCAAAACTGGTGGGCTTGGGGACGTTCTTGGAGGTCTCCCACCAGCGATGGCTGTAAGCTTTTTGTCATATATATTCATTATTCATTCGCTAAAAATATGCTGGCTGGGAAATTCGGATTTTCAGTTAGGGCCAGGTTCTCTCTCTAATTTAATTCTTCTCTAGGCTAATGGGCACCGAGTTATGACCATATCTCCACGTTATGATCAATACAAAGATGCATGGGATACAGATGTCACAATTGAGGTATATAATCTAGCCGTCATCTTCATGTTTTCAGTTTTCACCCTGTTGTGTTCTTACATAAATTGTATGCTACAGCTAAAAGTAGGAGATAGAGTTGAAAAGGTTCGATTCTTCCATTGCTATAAAAGAGGAGTTGACCGTGTCTTTGTGGACCATCCAATATTCCTTGAAAAGGTTCGCAACTTTTCATATTGTCACGATTTTTAGCCTTTTAACTAAAGAGTAAATACATTTGGAAACTTACGAATGACTAACCTTCAAGGTGTGGGGAAAAACTGGAACCAAATTGTATGGACCATTTGCAGGCGACGATTATGAGGATAACCAACTACGGTTCAGCTTATTCTGCCAGGTTCTACATCCTAATCATATTTGTTACAAGACTTCTCATTGCAAAAATATGAGCTTTTAGTTGCAATATTGTGTAAAAGTATTCAATAGAATGCTTTACTTTGTCTCTTGTATATGATTAAACTTGTCTCATTTAATATGGTTTTACAAGTCTTGAACTTGTAGATATATATGACACTAAGGCTACTTGCAATTTCTGTTACATGATATACTTAATATTCAGAGTAACTCATCCATTTAGTTTGTCTGTATGTACACCAGAATTCATATATCTTAATTCATTAGTCTTTCTTTTCACTGAGCTTATTTCTTTTGATTTCTAGGCGGCTTTGGAAGCACCAAGGGTTCTGAATCTGAACAGCAGTTGTTATTTCTCTGGACCATATGGTAAGTTCTAACGACACAAACTAGGGTCTTCAGGTATGGGACCAAATCTTTCGACCATGCTGATAAATGCATGAAAATCTAATTTCCTGTGTGCAGGTGAAGATGTCATATTCATTGCCAATGATTGGCACACTGCTCTTATCCCCTGCTACTTAAAATCTATGTACAAGCCATTTGGCATCTATAAGAATGCCCAAGTAGGTCTATAAATTACAATGAAATATTATACAGCCATATTCTATTTTACCAATTCTAGCATTCCCGATCAAATCAGAAGCTCATACAAATATTCACTCTGTCTTCTGCCATTCATAGGTTGTTTTCTGCATCCACAACATTGCATATCAAGGCAGATTCGCATTCAATGATTTTTCGCTTCTCAATCTCCCCAGTCAGTTCAGAAGCTCCTTTGACTTCATTGATGGGTAGGCCTTTCGTTAACTGTCCTCACCGAACTTCCTGAAGACTGGCATGCTTGAAAGACATTATATTGTTCTGTTCCTGCAGGCATATTAAACCAGTGGTAGGGAGGAAAATAAATTGGATGAAAGCTGGAATTCTAGAATCAAGCCTGGTGTTAACAGTTAGTCCATATTATGCCATTGAACTTGCTTCTGGCGTTGAAAAAGGAGTGGAGTTGGATCACATCATTCGCAGAACCGGCATTATTGGAATTATCAACGGCATGGATGTCCAGGAGTGGAATCCATCCGCTGATAAATATATAAACGTCAAATACAACGCATCAACTGTAAGAGTGATATATCTATAAAACCTGAACTTGCCTCTAATCTGTGTTAATTATAAACATACCGGCTGATATTTATTTTCAAATCTTCCCTTAGGTTTTGACAGCAAAGCCCTTTCTGAAAGAAGCTCTCCAAGCAGAAGTTGGATTGCCAGTAGACAGAGATGTTCCTCTCATTGCTTTCATCGGTAGGCTTGAAGAGCAGAAAGGTTCTGATATTCTTGTGGAAGCCATCCCCCAATTTATACATGAGAATGTTCAGTTAGTAGCCCTTGTAAGGATCATATCCATAACAAAAATATTAATTTCCTGAACCCTTTAACTAGTCTCAAAAGAAACTGTAAATCACATGTAAATTTTAAAGCTATGTTGCACATGCCATTGATATAGGGAACAGGTAAGAAACAAATGGAAAAGCAGCTTCAACAGCTGGAGGTATTGTACCCTGAGAAGGCCAGAGGGGTGGCGAAATTCAATGTTCCCTTAGCCCATATGATGATAGCTGGTGCTGATTATATATTGGTTCCTAGTAGATTTGAACCCTGTGGGCTCATACAGTTGCAAGCCATGCGCTACGGAACTGTACGTTTCCTACTTTTCATATTCTTCCATTGCTTAGGATACTCCCTGCTGTCCCTTTTCCTCTACTCTGCAAACTTGAAACTTTTCTTCCATTTTTCTTTTTCACTTTACTAGGTACCGATAGTTGCCTCAACTGGTGGATTAGTTGATACAGTGAAGGAAGGTTTCACAGGATTCCAGATGGGCCCCTTCAATGTTGAAGTAATATAGCTAGCTACCTGCAATCGAAAATTTTTAGTGTGACCATAGTGGCATAGTGACTAAGTACTTAAACCATTTTCGTTTTGTACTTGTTTTTTTGATCTAGTGTGAAGCTGTAGATCCTGCAGATGCAGCTGCTCTGGCTAGCAATGTCAAAAGGGCTCTCAAAGTTTATGGAACTCCAGCTTTGACAGAAATGATCAGAAATTGCATGGCTCAAGATCTCTCATGGAAGGTGAGTAAAGGAAGATATCATGTAGGATCTCAAAAACTGAGACAGAAATTCAAATTTTGGTCATTAAGAAACCACAAAATCAATGCTAAATTACAGTGGCACAACAAAATTTGCAGATTTCCATTGTGGTTGACGCGAAAATCTAATAGATATCAAGCAGGGACGGAATTGTTTTCTTATTAGTATATGTGCTCTTATATGTGTTAACTTGATTGTGTTATGGAAACAGGGACCAGCCAAGAAGTGGGAGGAGGTTTTGCTGAGCTTGGGAGTTGCAGGAAGCGAACCTGGGATTGATGGAGAAGAAATTGCTCCTCAAGCGAAGGAAAACGTGGCAGCTCCCTGAGAATCACCTAGAAAAGAATCTCAAGCAAGGTGAATGGAGATAGTTCAACTTATATCTACCAAAAACAAAAAGATGGTCCACTCGTTCAGAGGACAGTGTCTACAATTTCTTGCCTGGGAGTATGGTGTCCAAAATTGGTTCATTTGTATAAATTGATTTTTTGGTTATATTAGTACAAGTTGTTTCAGCTTCATAATTTAGTTGCCAATAATCTGCAGAAATGTGGAAAACGTAAGAATTGCTGGACTGAGAGAGTAAGCATTCCCCTACTTCCAACCCCAACAAGGAGAAGGAGGAGGAAAAAACCCTAAATAGTATGTAGTTAAATTTTATCAAGCAAATGCATGGATTCCGAATACTTGGTCATTTCATAAAAAATGCTCTCAAAAGATGACTTGATTATATGACCATGTTTGTTTTTTAACTTAAATGCATCATGGTTAAACTGTTTATGATCAAAATACTGTCAATATATAAATTTAACATATTTTATAAAAAAAATAAAAGGATAAAATTATCAAATTTTTTTATATACGCCTAATTCTCCAGCGATGCCCTCAATGGTTGGATCATAATGTATCCCTATTTTATTACTTTCGTTTATTTCATTGCAAATTTACGATCTCAACTCCATTTGTCCTCGGTGGTTTGGAATACTTCATGATATAATTATATTGGGCAAAATTAAATCACTGTTCGAATGTTTATGCAACAAAACAAACCTATAATATAAATAGTGGGGGTCCATGTGGTTGTGTTTAATGATGCGATATGGTGCACCAATTCCTTTCACTGACGAGTGAAGAACTTTTTTTTTAAGGAACAAAAAACTTCTAATTGTCTTGCATCTTTTTAGTTTTATAATATCATGAATCCCTTGATTTACAATTTTGTGTCTAGTACATAGGAAAATCTAAATCTAAATCTAATTTGTTAAAAGTACATGACTATTACACTTATTTGCAATTTACAAATGAAATTTGTCTATTTATAGATACAGAAAAATGATTTACATGACTTCTAATAGTTTTGCACTCATTTTTCTTAATTTGTAATTTTGTAACCCTTAATTCACAAATAAAATTCATCCATTCGAGGAAAAGAAACAGTTGAACCAGTCAAAGATATTATGACTTCTTATAGTTTGACCCTGTCATCTCATTCCTTGATTTACAACTTCATACCCTATCACCATTAATTTACAAGCAAATCTCCGTCGTTTGAGGATAAAAATATACTAGTAAATTCATTATTTGGATCAAATCGCTAAAGGAATTTGAATCCTTATTATCGGTTTTCTCAAATCTTTTAATCCTAGTCTATCTATAATTAATCTAATCTTGATCCTTAAGTGTCATTACCCCAGATCATTAATAGGTATCTTGCACTGCGGACCGTAAAAAATGACTTTGAAGAAGAGAATGAAAGAAGCCACCATCACTTAACAAAAATGAACACCAAAGTACACACAACAACAGATCACAATATCGGGCGTTGTACCTTAAGCCACAAACCATTTTCAGACAGGTTAAGGAGTTTTCACTCAAAAGTGATGTACCCTGGAGTTATTAAAATGAAACAAAATTACCGGTGAGAGATGACATTGCTGTTTTTTAAGGCGAACACGATGCTACTTGCATACATATTGCATATAGAAGCAACCGTGAATTATCAAAGATTCATTGCTGTCTGTGGATGGACAGAAAGGTTAGGAGGAGAGAAGATAGAGAGAAGGGAAAACTGAAAAGATAAGCTTAGATGGTCAGAAGGAAATCTAAAGGATAATGATGGCACTACACCTTTATCTTATACTAGGATATATCATGTTATTTACTCTGTTAAAATAAATTGAATGCATCAACAACATTAATATTAGAATCAACAGAAAGTGACATTATCAAATTCATATCCCTGGCACTGCAAAGTGTAAACTCAAAACTAGCTCAAATATTTGTAAAGCAACATAAAGGGGCACCTACAAAATCCGCAGAGCTAAAATAGTAACACCACTGGAGTAACAAAATAGAAGACCAGAAAATTGAAAGGACTTCCTAATCAAATAAGCTGAATCCCATGTCGTCGTCGCTTTCCTCCTGAGGTTCTTCCTGTAAGATTGCAACATATAATTGCCGATTAGATAACAAATAGCCAGAAGACAGAATATGACAATTACCAAGACAGCATTTCATTAATATATATATATACAGATTACCTTCTTCTTCTCCTCGGCAGGAGGAGGAGCGGCTGCGGCGCCACCACCGGCGGCTGCGGTTGGGGCTGCGACGGCAACTGGAGCACCACCTCCTCCAGCATTCAGTATCAAATCCTCAATGCTTCGCTTCTCAGCAAGTTTAGCGAACAAGCTTGGCCAATAAGATTCAACATCAACATTTGCCGCTTTCACGATGGCTGAAATCTTCTCTGGCTATTGAAACTAGCTAAGGAAACGCAGCCATCATCCCAAAAAACCAATTTAAGCTCCGTTTAGGTCAAACCTTAACTAGCTCCCCCCCCATCCCATTTTCTAAATAATAAAAAAGAAGCCCAAAACCGCTTCCCCGGTGTTTGATTAGAGTAAAAATCATCAAAAACAAGAGAAAATTGAGGCTAAACCACAAAATGATCCGCATATTCATTCATAACTGTTAAGAGCTTAAAATTAGAAACAAGGATACAGTGACCGGAATGTTATCATCGTGGAGGATCAGGAGCGCGTAAGTGCAAGCAACCTCTCCAACCGACATTTTTAAGCTACGAAACAATAAAATTGCGATGTTAGAATCAAATAGGAGATTGCATATAGTGCTCATGCAAAATTGTGCGAAAATATGTACAGGAACGATCAAAATTTTCCGGAAAACGCACGTATGGAAATATTTTCCATGAATCAAAAAAGAAGAAGTAACAAACCTAAGGCAACTGAGATCAGAGCGGACTTGTTCCCTGCTGTTTGCAGCTCGGCTGCCAATGTGATTCTAGGGTTTGAGAATTCTTGCTTAAGGACATTCTATTTTGTAGAGAACGACGGCACAGAAATGGGCCTAAGGTGTCTCATACCTGAAAAGCCCATTATGAGGATCGGCCGGAACGGAAAACTAGTTGCTTTGTGAAGGTTTTGGGCTTTTAGCATTGAAGCCTGCTTTATCCCTCAAAGATTATCTCTCTTCCTCCCAAAGAATATACATTAAACTTCCTCCAGTATTAGAAAAACGTCACCAACAATCTAAAGTTATGTCTTACAGAAATGACGAGTTTCTCATTATATGATAAATCAATATTTTAATTGTTACTAATAGAGGCTCCATAATTTAGCTCAACCAAAACCAACCTGCTCTGCCACCATCCTAGAGATCAAGAGATTTGTGCTAATAAGCTAAAACGTTGAACTCCAGTTCATGCCTAAAAGAGTGCAATTTAATTGAGATGCACTAGCTAAGAAGGGTTTAACAACTAATTCTTCTTGTGTAGTTGACATGGCACATCAACATGTGAGGGCCCTCGTTCAAAAAGATGTGATGAATTGCAATTCCTTGTACTTTAATTTTGTCAGCTTTAGACTTTAATTACTTTGTCTGGAAAGATACATATATACTTAGGACAACTTAAAAGTTAATACAAGGGCTTACTTTCTAATTATAATATATTGATGAACTTTGATTTTAAAATATATAATCTCTTCCATTCTTAATATAAAATTCTCTTTAATGAAGAAATTGAATTATAAAGTAGATTTTATGCTAAAGACATGAGGAAGTAGTTCTTTTTTTGTGTTAAGTTACATTCAACACTCCGAATAATTTTGTGATGTGTCCAGCACTATTAAACATTTTTGTGCCTTGGCAATCCAAGATACTAGATGCTAAAAAAAACACTTTGTGGTGCTGGACACATTTGAAAATATGCACAAAAAAATACGTTACGTTACTAGATATATGAAAAATATTTTATAATGCTCTAAGCACCAAAAAATATTTTACGGTGTTGTATGCATCTAAAAAAAATATTTCATAGTGTTAAATATACCATAAAATACTTTAAGATGTTAGAAGCACAAGAAAAGTATCTTATGGTGTTGAATGCACTTTAAACCTTTTTTAAACCTCTTTATTAATTACAGATGGTTTCTCGTTTGTGGTACAAATCACTAAAGACATTGTCTAGAAATATCAACACACATTATTTATGCTCTCCTGAATTTTGAGCTATATACAAGATAACTTGTTGCAATAAAAAAAAACTTTTGACATTTTAAACTTAATAAAAACCTCTCTAGATAATTAAAAGTCGTAAAAACTTCATCCCTGTGTAGATGAATTCCCATTTTTCATTATTCCAATAATGAAACATATGTTAGCTTCATGTATCTATTTAAACTTAAGTTTGGGTTATATGCACGTAATTTTTTTAAAATTTTTTTTTGCCATATATAGATAAACCATGGTGCTCATCAGAACCGTTTCCTTTTTAAACACAACTTTATTTTTCAAGTTGTAGGTAAGCGATTTAAATAATGAGTTCCTTGATTAATTTGAGTAATTTAAAAAATAAAATAAAATTCTTAATTATAATCAATGTAATTTGATTTTTTTAAAATCCATATATATGATATTAAATTATATATCAGTTTATAAATTAGATAAATTAGTTGAGAAAAAACAATAAGTATAAGAGATAATTGGAATTTTATATTTTAGATCAAATACAATTTTCCAATTTAAAAAGAAAGATGACTATAAGTATAATATGCTTCAAGCGGATATTCTATGCACAGCTACTAATGCTTACAGATTCCTCTCTCCATCGTATCCAATATCCATTGAAATAATTGGCAAAAAAAAAAATTCATTGAAATAATTTGGAATCTTCACAAGCGTGCAAAAAACATAAAAAGTACACTGAAAAAAGCACCAGAAAGGGACCAACATGCATTGTCTCTCAAACTGAGATCCTATTCCTCCCTAGGATTCCACTTCTTGTTCTCTTTCATTTTTTTTTTTTTAAACTTTTTTGTTTGATCTGAAATCCAATTCCCATTTTACAAATTAAATAGAGACTTCGTTGATGTGAAAGACCAGAAACAAAAGCATAAAATGAAACAAGAAAGTAAATGAGGGGAAGATGAATGAGAAAAGAAAGGAATAATATATAAAAGTGACATAAACTTCTATGCCCATCTATTAGTCCTGCCTTAGAAAATATGTATCATTCATGAAATATTAGCCAAAAAAGAACCGAAAAAGGATATTACATTGTAAGCAAACTGAGCTATCCAAGCTCACCCCTTTTTTCTTTGGGTTTGTCCTCAAGTTGACCAACCAACCGGTTAAAGGGTTCAAAGATCCAAAACCAATCTTTTTGAACCCATTATATATGACTCTAAGTCATTGGATGCTCCCTCCATCCAAGACATAATGACAGCTTAATCAGTAATATTGGTCTGACTCTGTAAGGTAGAATCCGAAGCTCCCATTTTTAGATCCTACCCCATCATCGTTTAATACAATATTGAATCAGTATGGACCTCTCCTACTTCTAAAAAGTTAATAAAATAGACTATTCTTCTAAACCAGACATTTTTTTTAGTAAATGATGATTTTGGACTTGAATTGATGACTCTGATACTAGAGACTCCTCTCTCCCCCTTTCCTTTATTTTTTTCCCATTGAGTTTTGAATCAACGCAACTTCTAAAGATTTAAATATGGGTAATTGACCTTGAAAAAGAATGATGCTTCTTTATCCCTCTGAAAAGAAAGACTTCAAGGTGAAGAGTTCTGTTCTGAAGCTTTTACTGCAGGGTCTTGTGAATCGCCTGCCCCTACTGATGCTGTCTGCCCCTCTGCTGCTATTGATGCTGCAACTGTTACATCCACGTTTAACTCTTCAATCAATACCCATGTTCATAGATATAGATGAATTTTACAAACTAAAAAAGGGCGAGCGACTGCCCAAGACTATGCAGCCTCACCCCTGCAAGTGGAGAGGCTGCTTCCGAGATTTAAACCCGTCACCTACATATCACATGACATCTGCAACCTTACCATTTCTCCTAGACTCACCCTCTATGTGAATTATATAAGCTAAATTATGAATAAACACATTAGCATGTTGGTTAAAAATGGTGACTGCTTTGGATTAAGATGAGTGAACAACACCTTCGCTAGTGGTTGTTGGCATTGGCATTGAAGAAGGAAATGAAGGGACTGGAGGAGACACGGTGCCATAGTGCTGTTGATGATGAAGAACTGGGAAGTGAACCACTTGAGGATACTGATGATGAACTCCCAAACCATGAGCCTGATGACCTCTGTCTGCATATTGAGTATAAAATGGGTAAATGTTGCTAATTAACCCTGCGGCTAGCCCAGATGGCCCACTGGATGATGAATAGTATGGTGAAAATCGTTGACCTCCATACACACTGTAATAGTTCTGCACCAAAGAAGAAGAAGAAGAACTTACCACTGTCAACGACAGATAATGCAGCAAAATAGAAATAACCTTAACCCATTTTTTGTTATACTTGAGTCTAATTTCACAGTAGATCCCTTTGGTATGTAAGGTTATAACCTTACATTCTACAAGCTGCAATTAGTACATACCAAGGGATACATGGAGTCTTGTGAATATCCAGAGAATCTGTAACTGGAGGCCAAAGAAAGGGAAATCAGGGAAAACAAGCAACTGAGAGGAAATATGGTATAAGAAAACAACATGCAAAATAGAGAGAGACGACTCTATAAGCCTATATATATGTGGTAGTAATATGCTATGTTTACCCGTAGGCTGAATATGGAAATGTGTATTGTCCTGTGGGTTGGCGGATAATTGTGGACGAAGAGCCATGATATGCTGCTGGCAAGCCCGCCAATCCAGCTGCTGCTCTGAACCTTCCTGTACCTTCAATAATATTAAGCTTGCATTAATTAACCCTCTTATCAATTACCAAAAGTGATGGATAAAGAAAACACTACGTATCAGACATTTGTTTAACTTCGCTTTTTGAGTGGACGGCTATTCAAGATGTTCATATGAATGTTGCCTATAATGTGTGAAGAATGATTTTAGTTGTTTATCGGACTGAAATTTTCTATCTGAAACTAAAGGAAGGCAAAAGATATATTTAAGACTAAGAATTATGAAGAAGGAAAGGAATGAATTGAGACCTGGTTGAGGAGTTGGGGGTCGATTCTTCTTAGCACCAAGAGAAGCAAGATTGCAGTTTGCTCTTCTTCCATCAATAACAGGAGAAGGGTTCTGACATGCTCGCATGGCTGCTTCTGGATCCTTAAATGTTACCTTTTAAAGAGATGAGAAAAGGCAAAACATGTACACCTTGTTATGTTCAACATTGCAAAACCAAAAAGGAAAGTGAGAAACGAAAGAAACATGCAAAATATCTATCTATATATATGTGTGGAAGGGCTTACAAAGCCATAACCCTTGGATCTCCCTGTGTTCTTGTCTGTGATAACAACAGCTTCAAGGATCTCTCCGAACTGCTCAAAATACCTCCTCATTGTGTCAATTTGAGTCTCCCAAGCAAGCCCTCCCACGAAGATTTTTGTCAATGTTGTGTCGTTGTATTGCCCTCCCACCATCTGGAATTGCCTTTGTTGCGACATTATCAACATTACACCTCTGAAACCTCGAACGACACAGAGGAAGACCCCAGAACAATAATAATGAATCCAACAAAACTTAAGAAGAACCCAGAAAATGTTGAGGGGATAAAGTGGATATATATAATGGGAAAAGGGGGTATATATTTGTTTGATAAAGATCAATATATATAATATACAGCAGTGTGTGGGGATGATAAAAACCGCTCGTGCAGAGAGACGCGTGATTCTGTTGGTTTCTTTAAAGGAACGGGATATTTGTTGAGGCTAAAAATGAAAACTTTTTCACATCATCAACGATTCTACAACCACTCCTCCTCAGATTCCTCAACTACGATACCCTTTAACGAGAAATAAAATCATTACAATTGAGGGTGGACAGGAAGGGAAGGAAGGAGAGGGGAGGGAGAGAGAGAGAGAGAGCGAAAGAAGGAATGAAAAGGAAATGGAGAAGAAGATGGCGACGACAAAAAAAGCTGCTGTTGGGACCCACGAATTGGGTGTCCAATGACATGTCCAACAAGACCCAAAGACCAAGCTTTATTTTTTTTTGTGGGAAATAATAATAAATAATTATAAAATATAAATTTGTTGTGGGAGGTGGGTCGTCTTGTTCATGATGAAATATTGGCTTGCTTCGCTGTCTTCTGGGCTGGAAACTTTTCTTTCTTTCTTCCTCTCTGCAACATTCAAATGGTTATTGGGTTTGCAGGAAATAATGTTTTAGCTTTTGGGCTGGGTGTCTGTGTGTGTGTTTGCTTTCACCGTCCCCTGCTCCTCGGTCATGCTCATGGCCAGCAATTCTATCAACGGTGAAAAGTACAGTACATTGGGTGCTCTTCTATGAACCAATAGTTTCCGGCACAATCCTCTATGATTTTTCTAATAATCTTTTTTGGGAAATGAATCCAATAACACAAATAAAAGTTGTGGGAAAAATTACCATGAGGTACCATTAAAGAGTGTAATTATAAAAATGTGACACACTTACATTTGCAGTGATTCATCAAAAATGGTCATTACATACTGCTCACTTGCATACCATAAAATACTAATATATAATATATAATGTAATTATTAAAAAACTGCACAAATGATTGCCTATAAGTGATTTGTCATTCACCAAAATCTATTGTTACATATTATTTACTTGTAAGATTTTTTTATGACTACATCTGTTAAACTCAAAACGTCACCATGGTCTTACATTAATATATCTCAACTAGACGCTGGATCAAACATTAAACTATTGCCCTACACCAGTCATATCAGTTGAAATTACTTACATTTATTAAATTGATGATGAAACATAATTCTTTCCTCCTCTTAATTAATTATTGACCCTGGCAAAGACAAATTTATCCGGCGAGATAATAAATTCAAGCCACGGGCGATTGCAACTTCTAGGTGGAGGAGGAAGGAGAAGCTGGAGGAAAATTTTCTCCAAGTTAAAACATAGGGTTATAGAGTGTGAATAGCAATTTTAAGACACAGAATTGATAGTAAACCTCGAAAGGGACATCATATTTCAATCAAATGGTAGAGGACAGGAAGTGGATGAGAAGGGTAGAAGAGATAGGCCAAATCTACTTTTTTTTACGGTATGTATTTAGCATATGAGCTTTGAGTCATCACGTGTGGATTTCTCATGAATTTAAATTGAAGTC
>QFDD01009972.1:0-13454 GCA_006871305.1 Vachellia collinsii
CCCTCTAAGGATGCATTTGGCTTGAGGGGAGGGAAAGGAAGGAGATGGATTGAAAAAGGGTGAACTATTTCTTATATTAATAATACGATAGTAATATTTTTTCGCTTTAAAAGTTGTTTTTTTTTTGGGTTCAAAATTCACAGAATTTATTTAAAAATACAAACACAGTATAAATATTTTTTATCTCCGTCACTCTCGCTCACTTCAACCCTAGCTCTTCCTTCTCTCTCCATCTGCCACCTCCTCAGCTTCAACCTCTCAACCCATCTCCTTCAACCAACTCTATCACCACCTCACCACCGGTGACGTTAGACAAATTGATCAGAAAAATTAGCTCACCTTAAAGGCAAAAAAAGAGAAAAAAACAAAGGTAAAACGTGATGGTTGAGGAGACCCCTCCTTTTCAAATTTTTAAACTAAATGAGTGGAGGAGAGTATTTCTCCTTCCTTACCAACCCTTTCTATCCGGCCCTTCCGTCAAAACAAACACACCCTAAGTATAATAACCTTGTTTGAAATTTTAGCAATTTATAAAATATTTTTTTCATACATCCTAGTTGAATGATTTTTTTTTTTAATCTCTAACATATGATTTTTCTCCCAACCTCTTTTTAACTAGAGGTAAACTTTTGGAAAGAAGGGAATAAAAAGCTTTTAGACACAAACAACTTCCATTACTTTCTGTGATTTTAACAAGAGTACTATGCTACTTAAATCACACAATTCAAAGTCAGATCGCAGAAACAGTCCAATTAATTTCGTACTCTGTATACTGCACAGAAAAATATGTTTAACCCAGTTTAATCAGATTCAAATGTAGGGCACAATAAAAATATATATATATATATATATATATATGTTTTACCTGTGTAAGGCAAGAGCTGTTGCAAGACCACCTATACCTCCTCCCACAATAACAATGTCTGCCTCTTTGCTTCTTCTCTCCATCATCATCATCATCTTCTTCTTCCTGCTGCTGCTGCAGAGAACAAAGAGAGATGTCCTAATGAACAAGGCCACAATACTGTCACTTCTCGGGCATTTATGTGTGTGTGTGTGTGTGTGTATGCGCATAAATCTAAGGCTATGCGAAGCCTATGCTTATTTTCCAATGTTGTTAGTAGTTATTGGATATTAATGCTTACCGCTTTTGCAATTAGAGCCTCTGATACTAAATTATAAGGCACTTTCTCAGAAGAAAGTAATAGGTAAAATGATCTAAATTTTTATAAGATTATACTCTTTTGATCATTTTATAAGTTATTTTTAACATGTTTTATATAGATTAAGAAAAATGTTAGCCTTATTAACTCGATTTTAAAATTCAACAATTTTTTAATTTTATCCTTATTTAATATTTATCATAACGCATCAAAGTAAAGTCAACACATAATAAATAAAGGGTAAAAATGGACATTTGCATTAAAAATTTAATAAGGTGACTTATAGATATGACAAAAAAAGCTTTCTCTCCCCACCTTATAAATAGGACAAGAGGATTAAGGACACATGTTTTAAATGAAATAAAACTTGAAGAATCAAAATTATTGGTTTTAAATTTAAAAAACCAAATTTAAGGGATCAATGACTGTATTAACCCTGTTGATATTATGAAAGATATTGAAGTAACTTATAAATACAAATAAATGGAATAAGAGAACTATGTACTGTAAGGTTTTAAAACATTCTCGTATTAGAAGGGAGACAACATGCCCTTCAACTTGTCTGTTCTCTGAACTCTCCATAATTATTTATTAGTAGTAAGTAAATAAAGAAAAATAATGCAATAAAAAATATAATAGTTAACATTGTCTTTAAAAATTCAAAAGAATCTATGAATAAAAAACGAAGTATTATACTAGGAACTTACTTCCCGCAATCCTTGTTATAAGATCCAACTTTTTGAATTGGCTTGATCATTTTTATAAGATACAACTTGTGATTATCTTGATATCTAATTAATTTTTTTAACAATTTTACCATTAATTAATTCTATTTTCTCTCCTTTTTTTTTTCATACATTCTCTTTCACCCATTCTTTCACCAATATTTCCCTCTCTTGCTTACCCCTTTATAAACAAGGGATACCTGAAAAATTCATTTCTTAATAAATATTAACCAGTTTCTTAAACCACATAATTAGATTAAAATAAGGATTAACACAATCTTTAATTCCTTTGATCTCATTTGATTTTGGGCCCTTCTGTTTCCAATAATGAGTTTTGACCCTTCAAGAGGCAAAATGGTTGAGATTTTTATTAAATTATATAAATCAGTATTTCAAGTAGAATGAAACATGAAGGATCAAAGCATATAATTTTAAATTTGATGGATCGAAATGAAAATAAAAGTAAGCTAAATGACAAAAAATTGTATTAATCCTTAGCATAATCTTATAAAAAGGAGACGCAGAGTTAGTACATGGATAAAAAAACTAGTGGAGGAGAAAAGCTACTGACTTAGCTACAAATCAAATTAATGGGTTCTTGTTGATAAATGTTAGTTCAGTTGGTAAGTAATTTACTCACAACTCATAAAATCATGAATTTGAATCCAACTGCATAGAAAGATCTTGTCAATGGACAATCTCAAATACATTTATATATGTTCTCTGAACCTAGAGATATATTTTGACATGGACACACCAAAAAAAAAAAGGCAAAATTGATGGGTCCTTGCCATTTAATGTATATGTCTGAAGAACGGCCCAACAGTGCGAGTGATTTAAGATAAAATCACTTTCCTAATAAATGTGACCTAAACCTAAAAAGATGTTATTGGACCTTCCCAACACGTCGGATCCATTGCTCCAGGACGGCGTGATATTTTTAAATGCATCAGTTAATGGTCTAAGTTAACCTTCTTTAAATGATTAAAAGACGTAAATAAAACTAATATGTTTTATATTACTTCTCATCTTTATTATAAAAATATATAAAAATCAGTTGATAAGTGGAAAGTATAAAACATTAAACTTTATCTTATACCTCCGGTCTCTTGATGGCATCTTACCTTTAGCTTCATAAAAACAAGGGTAAACTAGTAAATATAATCTTGATTTTTTTTATATGCACCCAGCACTTTAATCTCTTTTTGGTGCAATTTTGTCCCTCATCTTTTACCCCAGTTTTTATTTTGGCCCATCAAGTTTCAAGTCATGTGTTTTTTGTTCCTCGAGGTTTAATTCACTTAAAATATTGATATATATAATTTAATAAGAACTTACATATTTGCCTCTTGAGGGACCGGTTTGAAACTTCAAAAACTAAAATTAAAATAAGGGAAAACTTGAATAACCAAATTTTTTATTAACCCAAAATTAAAATATCTATATTGTGTTATTCATAACTGGAGTGGTATTTTCTTTGTTCGTGGAAAAAAAAAAGATTTTAAGTGAGTTGGATTCTAGTAGGTCACTAGAGCCAGTGATGCTTTAGGTTCCGATAACGCTTACAGATGTACTTATAAATCGTTTATCAACAAGATCTTTATATCAGCAACTAGATTTGAATTCATGACCTTATGAGTTATAAGTCAATTCATGATTAACTAGATTAACAATTTGAGAGATATTTTTTAGATATGCAATATGCTTTTGGTAGCTAGGTTGTCTCTTTCAAGTAAAAGATAGTTACCAAGTCTTGTCTCTTTGCAGGTAGCAGCACAATCAGAAGTTGAATTTTCACAAGCCGCGGGACCCACGGATGTAGAGATGCATAAATTTTATCCAGATGGATTAATCTTGGGTAGCCACGAATCTGGGGCAATTATTAATCAATTCAACCAAAGACCCCACTCTATTGTCAATTAAAAACATAGTAACATAAGGCATGCGGTCCTTGAAGAGGCAACGTGGCAATCGAGAGAGCAATCTCATCGCCTACGACCAGTGGAAATACATGCATACTCTAGTGTCATGTCATTCATACGGTCTCCAACAAAAATGCCCCCTACACTGCCTTATCACGTGGGCCCTGTAAATTTCTATCGTAATGGGTCATGAAGAGAGAAATATGTGGGGTGAGTTCAAAGAAAGGAGAAATATTTATATACTCATATAGTTCCGCTTCATCCATGCCCTATCCGTTGAGAATGTTTCATCTGTCTTTTCTTATGAAGTCCCACAAATATATATTATAATGTGTTATGAAGAGAGAAATAATCAAAAGAGACCTATGGGTATGAGATACACAAAAAAGATAATTGATGTATTTTCACTAGAGAGGACATAGATTATGTGATACTCTATGAGTATATAAGTATTTCTCCCAAAAAAGAATAATTCGAACATTTTCATTTGAAAGAATATGTGAATGATGTGGTACTCTGGATATATACATGTATTTCTCCTTATTGTACCCTGTACACTCGTAATACTTTATCATCTATGTTGTTTCCAATGAAAATCCCCCGACTCCCTTTTCTTGTAAGCCCCACAAATTTCTATTGTAATGGGTTATGAGAAGAGAGAAATAATCAACATAAATCTATGGGATATGAGGTTTCAAAAAGGAACAATTGAAATATTTTCATTGAAGAGAGTAAGGATGATGTGACACTCCCCATATATATAAGTATCTCTCCTCATCATCCCTTTTACTAATGCTAGGTCGTTGCCCAAAAGTAATGTATTGTATGGCTCAGATACAGTGAGAAGTGAGCGTGAGCGAGAGCCGTTGCATCGTCGGCTGGATGTAGTGTTAAATAAGCAAGGGCTACCGCTCTCTTATGGATGAAGGTGACTAAAGAAGCTAGTTTACGAGAGAAAGATTCAATTAGCCACTTGAAAAGTTAGGACTCTAATTGGAAGATCTAGGGAGGTGGTGGGAATAATGGGAGTTTGTAAGAGTAACATATTCTGTTTTCAAGAAACTAAATGGGGTGGAAAAGAGTCTCAGGAAATTGATTGATTTAAGCTTTGATACACAGGAAAACGGAAGGTGAGAAATAGTGTTGGTATCGTCGCAAATAGAGAATGGAAGAGGAATGTGGTGGAGGTTAAGAGAACTAAGGATAGAAACGTAGCTTTAAATATAATTGTTGGGAAAGATACTATCCACCTTATCAAAGCTTACACTCCTTAAGTGGGGCTGAAGTACATCTTAAAGAAAAGTTTTGAGAAAATTTGGAGGGGTTGATGGAGAGCATACCACTTGGCCAAAAGATTTAATTGGTAGGGACCTTACACTACAAAAAAACATGAAATTAACCATGGAATTTGTCATGGAATTACCAACAGAAGTTTGGTTTGCTTTGGAATGAATTTGTCACATACATTTTTCCAATGGAATTTTTTATTTTCTGTTGCTAATTCCATTGGAAATTTAATATTTTTTTTTGTAGTGTTAATGTACATGTTGGCAAAGAGACGGGACAAAATGCAAGGGTTCACAATGGTTTTGGTTTTGGGGTGCTTAATAGAGAAAGACAATCTATTAGTGATTTTGCCCTAGCATACAATCTTAGGATTGTCAACACTTGTTATAAGAAACGAGATAAGCATTTAATCACATAAAAGAGCAGAGCCTCTAGGTCACAGATTGAATTCTTTTAGGTAAAAAATCCTGATAGCAACTTTGTACTAATTGCAAAGTGATCCTTAGCATAATAGCACAACATAAGGTTGTAGTCATTGATGTGCCTATTAAGTGTATAAAACAAAAGTAGCAAAAAGTTATGAACCCAAATGGTCAAATGGTGGCAGTTAAAAGGGGAGAAGCAGGAGATTTTTAGGAGAACTCTCATGGATGTGGGGGTGTGAGAGACTCAAGGGAATGCTAATATCATGTGAAATAATATGGTTACAAAATTTCAGAAGGTGGCTAAAGCAATTTTGGGAGAATCCAAAGGTATAGGCTATTGTGATAAGGAGACTTGATGGTGGGATGAGATTGTACAAGAGAAATTCAAGAAGAAGAAGGATTGTTTTAAAGCCACCCACTTGTGTAATAATGTTGAAACTTGGGAAAGGTATCTCTTGGCTAAAAAAGAGACTAATAAGGTAGTAAGTGAAGCTCATTCTAAAGTGTACGAGGAGTTTTATAAGGAGTTGGGAAAAAGGCTTGGGAATGAAAGATTTATAAGATTGAAAAGACTATGGATAGGAAATCAAGAGACTTAGACCAAGCAAGATGTATAAAGGATGAAGAAGGCAAAGTTTTAGTTCACAATAGTGATATTAAGGATAGATGGGAGGCCTACTTTTATAAGTTGTTCAATGATGGAGGTGGGGGTTTGACATGTGAGTTGGAGGATTTGACAACTAGGGAAGATAAGCTCAATTTGACATCTATGTAGGATACGAATTGATACTCTTAAGAAAATAGAAAATAGAAAACAGTAAAGTTGTTGGTCTAGATGATATTCCTCTTGAGGTTTGTAAATGTTTGGGTGAAAAAGGTGTGTTGCAGCTTTCTAAGTTATTTAATGAAATTATCTGATCCAAGAAAATTTCTGATGACTAAAGGAGAAGTACATTAGTACCAATCTATAATAATGAAGGAGATATTCAAAACTATGCAAACTATGGGAGGATTAAGCTTATAAGTCATACAATAAAATTGTATGAAAGGGTGATTGAGCATAGGTTGAGATTGGATACTGGTTTTTCCAAGAATCAGTTTAGGTTGACACCATGAAGGTCCACAACATAAGCAATTTATTTGCTAAAGGTGTTAATAGAAAAGTATTGAAGCAAAGGAAGAAGCTTGCATATAGTTTTCATTGATCTAGAAAAGGCTTATGATCGCATGCCTAGGAATGTTCTTTGGAAACTTTAGGAAAGAAAGGGATGCGTGTCTCTTATATTAAAGTCATTCAGGATATGTATGAGGAAGTAACAACCAATATTAGAACTTTTGGAGCTTAAACAAAGGACTTTTTGATAAGGATTGACCTACATCAAAGATAATCTTTAAGCCCTTATTTGTTTAATCTAGTACTAGATATTCTAATTGAGCATATCAGAGAAGATATCCCTAAGTGCATGCTCTTTGCTGATAATATAGTTCTTTTGACTGAATCAAAGGAAGATATTAACTCTCGACTTGAGCTTTTGAGTCAAAGGGCTTTTGTCTAAGTAGAGGCAAGGCAAAATACATGCATTGCAATTTCATTCCACATGTGACAAAGTTTAGATATTTGAGATCAATTATTCAAAATGATGGTGAAATTGATAGTGAAGTTAATCATATAATTCAAGCTGGATGTTGTAAATAGAGGCAAGCTATTGGAATTATCTGTGATCGAAAAGTGCCTAATAAAGTAAAATGAAGGTTTTATCATAGGGCTATAAAGCTAGTATTGCTATATGGTAGTGAATGTTGAGCCTTAAGGGGGAACAAGAGCATAAAGTGGAGGTCACTAAGATAAGGATGATAAAATGGATGTGTGGCCATATAAAAATGGATAGAATTTGTAATATTGAAATTCATGTATGAGTTGGTATGGTAGCCATTGAGGAGAAAATAGTGGAAAATCATTTAAGGTGGTTCGGGACATGTGCAAAGGAGGCCATTGAAGGCATCAGTAAAGAGGTTGGACCAAACAATGTGGAATACTCTGAGAGGGGGTAGAGAAAGATCAAAGCACACTCTTAGGGAGGTTATAGAGAGAGATTTTTTGGTTAATAATTTATCTGGGGATATAGTTTATGATAGAGGCAATGACGTTATTTGATCCATGTATCTAACTCCACCTAGTGGGACCAGGTGATGGGATATGGAATAATGGTTTATTAGGATTTTCATATTTAGGGTATTTATTATTACTAGGGAATATTTAGGCTTAATATTGACTAATTGTCATCTTTTATTATTAATTTTCATTTACTTGCAATTTTAATTTTCTAGAATGTTCAGTTATTAATTGAAAGGGTTAAGTTGAGGCCTATAAATAGTACATCAACTCATTTGCTTTGTACGTTTGATGATTTGAATAATATTGATTTCTTCCTCCTCTAAGTTCCCCTATCCCTCTTTTCATCTTGTTTCTCCCTCCTTCTAGCTATTCATCCTCCTCTCTTTCCCTTTCCCCTTCCTTGTCCTGTATCAGTTAATATTAGAGCCAGGTTCCACTTCTCTTCTGATACCTAGACCTTTAAACACCTCTTCCAAATAGAAAAAAGTTCACACTTCTCTTCTGCTTGCATAATCCTTACAACTCAACTCTCAAAATTTCAATAGCCTTTCAAAGCTTCACAATAACATTTTTGCTATTTTATGAGGTTTTATTCTTAAAATTCCCATAGCCTTACTACTCAACTCTCAAAAAAAGGTATATGTTGCCAAAAAAAAAAATGGAAGGCAACGAAAAGAAGAAAAAGCCAAAAAAAACAAAGAAAAAGAAAGAAATAAAAAAAACAAGAAGAAGAATTGTTTCTCTTATTAATGTTTATTATTTCTTGTTGTTTATCTAATTTTATTACTCTATCTATCTGAGAACTTCACCTCCCCAAAATTCAATCCTATACTTAGGTCAAAATTCACCATAGGTTAGTCAAGGTTTGTAATGGTCTCCCTATGGGGTTTTCAGAACCCCCTAATGTTACTATAAAAATCTCACTCAGATTGTTACTAATTTAACAAGTGTAACCCCTGTGAGGCTTAAGAATTCTCTAAAGGTAAGGCTTGTTCAATAAGTTCTTCACCTTTTTTGGTAGGGGTAACTTAGGAGTCTTGTTTAATGGTCTAGAGCCACCTTGCAACCTTATGAGGCATGCTCCTCAATTTGAGTTATGGATTTTAAAGGATGCTCATGTATAGAGTGCTAATGTAAGGATGACACCCCATCCCAATATGTTCAACATCAATTGGGCTATGAAAGCTATCAACAATATGAAGATAATGAGCATCAATATTAGCACATTAACTGTAACACTAAGCGCTGCTAGGGACCTAACACCCTAAGGGACCTCAGAGTGGGTGAAGGGGGAAGGGAGAAATAATGGGCAGGGTGTGCTCAAGTCCCACATCGGTTAGACTCGTCCAAAGTGAAGGTCATATATGTAGTCAGGGTATGGCCTTTGACATCCGAGGCGCCTTTTGGGTGACTATGGGATCCCAAAATGACAAAACTCTGTGCCTACGGGCGGCTAAACAGAGACAACACCTCAAGATGTTACATTAACCATCAACAATGCATGTATGAACATGATGACTATGATGCTCATAGCTAGAAGCATGCTCATTATGATTACTATGGATATGTAGATTATTATGTGCATGTTGAGTAATGTCACTATGAGCATACTTACCATCACTAGTATAAATATGCTCACTGTGACTATACCAGCCACGGTAGATACAAGTATGATGGTTACTATCGATACGAAAATGAAGAGTGCTATCAAGATGATTATTCTAGCTTATTTCCACCTGTAGTGGCAACAGATTATATGAGGGTTGAAAGACGTTGCAAAGCTACATAAGCACATAAGTCTTTTTGTAGATGCCTCAAAGTTGATGAAGAGCAGCACAAGGGCTGAAGTTGAATTCTGTTAAGAGTTCGATATATTACTGACTCATGTTGAGCAAATTTGCAATGAATTGGAAAGGGATCTGAAAGAGATATTATCACAAATAAGCATGTCAACAAAGGATGAAATTTCTTTTTTAAACCTAGAAGATGTGACTAGAAATCCAATTGAGGTGTTGCCACCAATGCATGTGAAACCTATTCGTATCATTAACATGACCTCGGCCATCCTTCAGACTCCAATGGAAACCCCAATTATTAATGTTAGTGATGACACTAACCTTGAGGTCATAAATCCAATTGAAGCACAACCATCATCTTATATGGAACCCCTTCCTACTACTAAAGTGACCATGCTTGCACCTGTCTTACAAGAGGCACCACTAGGCATTCTTTCCACTCAAGTGAGTGAGGATTTTGATCTTGTTGTCATGATTGATCAAGATTCTTGGAGTAAAGATCAAGTTGTTCAAGCTACACAGGTACAAGTGGCATTTCTTCAAATTGTGGCTATCAAGGATAAGCTTCATCATGTTGCACATCCAACTCATTGAAGACTACATTCCCTAAGGTCAGTCCACAATTTATTGGGCAACTCCAACAATACCTTGAATGTTGGAAAGGCTTTCCTGATATTATCCAAGATACAATTGTTCATTCCTGTCATGACTTTCTCTTCTATTATCTTACTTGTTGCAAAGGTTTTCCTCTATGCTATCAAACTGTTTGTCATGGGTCTCTCTTTTGCTATCTCACTTGTTGGAAAGGATTTCCAGAAGGAAGCATCGCACTGAATCCCATCCTTCCCTCCCCAACTCTATGCCTTCATTTTAACTTGTCAGGAGCCAAATTCTTCAAGTGGGAGAAATGATGGGGTATGGAATTAGAATTTATATATATAGGATATTATCTTTATTAGGGAATATTTAGGTTTAATGTTGATTGATTGCCATCTTTTATTATTAGTTTGCATTTATATTTAATTTTAAGCTTCTAAAATGTTCTATCATTAATTTCTAGGGTTAGGTTAAGGCCTATAAATAAAACCTCAACTCATTTGTTTTGTAAGTTTGATGATTTGAATAATATTGATTTTCTTCCTTCTCCGAGTTCCCCTCTCCCTCTTTTCATTTGGTTTCTCTCTCCTTCTTGCTATTCTCCCTCCTCTATTCTCTCTCGTTTTCCTCTCTTTCTCTCTCTTCTGCCTTTCCCTTTCCCCATCCTGCATCAATTGGTATCCAATGATGGGATATGGAATAATGGTTGACTACGATTTTTATATATTTAGGGTATTTATCATTATTAGAGAATATTTAGGTTTAATGTTAATTGATTGTCATCTTTTATAATTAATTTTCATTTGCATTTAATTTTAAGTTTCTAGAATGTTCTGTCATTAATTCTAGAATTAGGTTAAGGCCTATAAATAACACCTCAACTCATTTGCTTTGTACATTTAATGATTTGAATAAGATTGATTTTCTTCCTCCTCTGAATTCCCCTTTCCCTCTTTTCTTCTGGTTTCTCCCTCCTTCTTGTTGTTCTCCCTCATCTATTCTTTCTCCCGCCTTTATTATCTCTCTTCTCCCTTTCCCTTTCCTTGTCCTGCATCACTAGGCTTTGTTATTGTTTTTGTTGTATCACTTGTACACTCCCAAAGTGTCATGTCATGCTTGATCTCTCCGATAGAAACATTCAAATCTCCTTTTCTCATGAGTTCCATAAATTTCTCCATATCGTCTCTTGAATTGGTTGTTTTCTTGATTTTTCTTCTCTAGTCTTTTCAATCTAAGTTGATGCTTCCATGACCAAGCTTTAAGGGCACCTTGATAGAGGATTCATTCAAAGTCATGAGTAGCTAATGCTCTTTGCTCTTAGGAAGATGAGGAAGCTAAGATAAGGGCTTCCTATTATACACAACTTTAGGGTGTTTGGATTAGTTTTGGAAGTGATTGTACACAATCTAAGGTAAATATATGAGAGGAGTTTTTTCTAAACTTGTGTGAAAGTAATAATAAAAGAAAGGAATTCAATTCTTCAAAAGAGAGTGTCTAAAACGGATGGCTAGTCCAAAAGAGGTTACCTATGGATGTCCTATTATACAAAACTAACCATTGGTACTTAACTCGAAAAAAGGTACTTTTATATTCAAAACAATGGCTTTCTTGGTTTTTTTTTTTGGGGGGGGGGGGTCACCCATACATTTCTAGAAATTTGAAAAGCGATTAATAATGTCAAACCATAGTTTTGACACTAGAGAACCATAATTCTCTTAAAGTTGGATGGATAAGCTTTTTAGGGTGAAAAAGCACCATTGTTATCCTTTCATGATCGTACGATAAAATTAAAAGGATACAAAGAATTGTCATGGGCTTATGTAAGGATGAAATGCATGAATTGAAAAAAAGCACTTTGATAACGATACCTTTATGATTGTAATTTGGACATGGAATTTTAAATTTGTAAAATTTTATTATATATTATAAATTTATGTATATATTAAACAATTGTACATATAATAAATTGTTCTTTAAAGTACAGTCCGGAAAATGGATTGAGCATGTCAGACCCACTCGATTAGACCCGTTTAAATCGAAGGCCGAGCTTGTGATTTAATGTTAAAAAAAGAAGGCAGGTTTAAAAGGATCGACCTGTTTAAGCTTGTC
Organism: Vachellia collinsii; assembly: GCA_006871305.1. Lineage (NCBI taxonomy): Eukaryota > Viridiplantae > Streptophyta > Magnoliopsida > Fabales > Fabaceae > Vachellia > Vachellia collinsii. Next base: position 12,141 of record QFDD01009972.1, read on the forward strand.
AAATTATTATTTTTTTTATTTTTCTTTCAGACATTATTTATTATTTTTATATTTGGTTCCAAGTTTCAGAAACAAATCATTTTATATCAAACATTTATTTTTAAATTTATTTTCTTGTCAATCATATACCCCATACAAATCTAAAAATGTGAAAAAAAATATTGTTGAAACATAACTTTTCTTACAACTTATCTAATACATTATAATATAACAACTCTCTTTTTCTTGAAGTTTTAAAAAAAATCATTTCAAGCAAACACTTATTTCTAGTTATTATATGTGCTATATTAAAAAAAAAAAAACACACACACACACACACATATTTTCACTCCTCAAATCTTTATTCTTTCCAATTTTAATATCAAAATTGTTACGTTATTTTCTACATATAAACTACTTTTTAAAGATTAAATTAAAAATCTATTTTTATAATTTGATCTACATGAAAAAAATGAAAATATATTAAATATGCCTCTGACTCATGAGCCAGCCCATGACCCACGGACTAATCCGTGAACAACAAACTTAGATGTCAAACAGTAAAATTGGGGAATGAAAACAAAATTATATTTTATCATTTTACTTTTTACATTAATAACATTTAGACATCATCTTACTTCTAATTGTAAATCATGTAAATACTACTGAAAACTGTTTTCATATCCAATTATTGAAATTTTCATTCATAATATATTGTTATCTTAACGTTATGTCTTTTAATTTTAATTTTGATATTATTTACTTCTTAAATTAGAAATTTTGCTACTTTAAATTGAAAAAATTTTAAAAAAATAATTTTTATTAAATTGGCTAAAAGCCCGTGGGCCAATCCGAATTCTCTAGTTTAAGGACCGGATTTCAAAAACCAAGTCATTTTATGTTAGCAAGGCTAAGTGAATCTACTCCAATTCCTAATTCTACTCTAAAAGGTAATTGATTTTATATTACTCTCCTACTATTATTCACCTGCTATCCTTAGCGTGTGCAAGGTCCGGGACTCCCCTGCCTCACCTAATTTCAGCATCCAGCACACTTTGTACGGATGCATCTCTCAGAAACATGTCTGTGTGTGTGTCTATATATATTTACACACACATGTATGAGTTAGATAAGGGTTAGTTTGGCCAAAAAAAAAAAAAAGAAGGGTTAGTTTGATCTTAAATATGATGTTTTGATCAATTTTATTTACTAAATTTATATTCTCCTTCAATTCTCAATCCAAGCCTCAATTGAAAATTTGGTATTAGCCCAAAAGGAAAGACTCATTTCCCGTGTTTATTATTCGTTTCCCAAACAACCGTTTATTAACACTCT
>QFDD01009973.1:0-12277 GCA_006871305.1 Vachellia collinsii
GACTTCTGCACTGGTTCAGGAGGAATTGGACCGGCAGAGATGGGAGGAAGAGCGGAATCGGGCTCTTGGAGATCCACTTTCGGAGGAGGAGGTAGCTGAGCTCGTCGAACGTTATCGTCACAGTGATTGTTCTAGGCAGATTAATCTAGGTATGTTTTATTCCGTAAGTTTTTGCTATTTTGATCAATTACTCCGTCAAATTTTTGTGCATGAAATTCTGTGCTCTTTTTGTTGCAAATGTGCAAATGCTTGTCAGAAATTGATGGAATTGAATTCTACTGGCTGCTTATTTGAGTATCTGGGTGTTATATAGGGGAGAGCTATTAACTTTAATTTTTCTTGTCAGCTTTGCCTTTGACCCAAGAAATATGAACATGGGACATGCACGCAGCAGCATGATAAATTTTGAAATGTCCATTTGATATTTGAAGAGTTACGTGCCATCAAGATTAATATTTGTGTGTTTATCACATAGCTTTTGACCAAATTGATGTGGATTGTTCAACTATAGATTGATGAGTTCTTGGATTTTAAAAAATTCTGGTAGGAAGAAGCTAATGCTCTTATTTTGTGCTAGGGAAGGGGGGAGTCACTCACAACATGTTGGATGACATCCATAACCATTGGAAAAGGGCTGAAGCTGTGAGAATTAAGTGCTTGGGTGTGCCAACTCTTGACATGGACAATGTTTGCTTCCACCTTGAGGTCAATATATATACACACATTCATTATTTGTTGATTAGTCAGTGAAAGCATTTATAGTTTTTTCTTGAGTTTCAGAAGACTTTTACTGATGCATATATGTTGATGTGTTTACAGGACAAGTCTGGCGGAAAAATCATTTACCGTCACATAAACATCCTGCTTTTATACAGAGGACGAAATTATGATCCCAAGAATCGTCCAGTTATTCCTCTTATGCTATGGAAGCCCTATGCGCCAATATATCCAAGGCTTGTGAAGAAACTAGTTGAGGGTTTGGCATATGAAGAAATGAAAGAAATGAGAAACAGGGGTTTAAACTCACCACCTCTGATGAAACTCAGTAAGTGAAGAATATGGGTATTATAAATACAAAATATACTATTATGATTTTTCTGATGTAGTTCAAACTTCAAAGTAGCACTGAGTCCTAACATATTCGGCAATCTAAATGCTAAGTTGTTAATTTCTATCCTCAGCAAGAAATGGAGTTTATGTTTATGTGGTGGAGAGAGTGAGGGAAGCGTTCAATACCGAGGAGGTTGTGAGACTTGACTGTACCCATGTAGGTGCGAGTGACTGCAAAAAGATTGGAGTGAAGCTAAGAGTATGTCTCCTGAGACATTAAATTTTAAGCTTCTGCCCTTTGTATGAAATATCAACATGTGCACAGGTATCCAACTTTTTGCTTATCATTCCAGGATCTTGTGCCATGTGTTCCTATCTTGTTCAAGGACGAGCAGATTATCCTTTGGAGAGGAAATGTAAATTAGAAGTATCCAGAGTTCAGACTTAAAGCGGAGTATTGCAATTAGAGGGTCTGGAATGTTAGCAAGATGGGTAACTTCCGTGATTTTGATCAAGTCTAGCTTATGCATGTCTTCCGCAGACTCCACTTTACTCGGAGCAGGCTATGGTAGGAGGGCATCAACCTGATTGTAATGCTCAGATATGGGGTCATTTCTTTTGTATGATGACTGTGGCTTAGAATGAGTTTTGCTGGTCAACTTTTTGGATTTTTTGGAGCAAAAAATTAAGTGAAAAGGGTTCAGATGCAGTCTTTAGATACTCTTCATCAGGCTCGTTAATAGAATTGTGACATGGAAGAGTTTTTAAAGAATCAATAACATGATGTGGAATGAAGAACAATGTTTCTGATTTTTGTCATAATTATTAATGAAGCTGATATCAAACAGTTATGATGCTGATAAGAATATTAAGCTGATTATGTTGTAGATATCCATTCTGAAATATCTATATTTTAACAGCTGAATTCACTTAACCTTCTTTGACTAGGCATGTATGTAATGGATAATTGTTGATATGCATGGACAATATTACATCTATCCCAATTTACAAGGGCTCCTTTGTGCAATTTTGTCAATGCCATTCTTTGTTCCAAGCATTAGTGTTACATTTTATTAGTAAAAATACCACAATTTCAAATAGTAATTTAATACTTGGTAAGAAAAAGGTGAAATTCAGAATTTCTTGTAATCTTCTATTGTTAAATGTTCTTGTTTCGTTCAGTTTGGTGCTGTTAACAATTTAAGTTCTTGCAAGTTTAGGCAATCCTTATATATTAATTACTAATTAATTATTGATTATATGGTTTTTTTTAATCTTTAAACTCATACTTTTGCCTTTGTACTTGCAAACAGTAAAGGCACACTTTCAAAAATATTGCATAAGAAGAAGCAAGAAAGAAATGATTAATTAATTAATTAATTTTACAAGTGAAGCTTTAATTCAATTACAAGTGGATGGATTGGGCTCTGTACAAGTGAAAGGGATATTGATACCAATATAAACTATAAAAGGGTTGACATGTTATATAATACATAAGTTGTAATCATTCATTTTAGATACACAATGTTGAAGTTGATATAAAATTTTATAGTTTACAAAAGGTTGCTAAAGACGTTCTCACTTCTCACAATTGTATCATTTTAGCAAGAAACATTATGAAAATATGCAATACTCTGTGGGTGGAGGGAAGTTCAATATAGATATAAAATATAAAAAAAGTAAAATGAAAGATGATATCTAAGACCATGTGGTGAACAGCCACACGCTCTACCTTGAAGTTGACACACCAACCACCAGGTAGTGACACATAATAAAAGTTTCAAAATGACCTTTGGGGTAGGTCATTGCTCTACTAGTGGGCTAAGCCAGCTAATTATTATAATAATATGGTGAATGTGGAGTTGAAAATGAAGAGCATTAGCATTGTCTTCCAGCAATATTGGTCATTTCTAAAAATAAATAAAACTGCTCCCAAAATTTATTAGATGCAAAAGTTTTGGATAATATTAAATTCAACCTTAGTTGAGTTTTTAAATCTTGTTGTATTGTTTTAAAGAAAAGAAGAAGTAAAAATAGATTGATTCAATAGAAACTCGTGCAAAAATTTGTTGAAGTATTTTAATGCTAAATATTCGAATTAGCGGTAAGTATAAGTATTGTTTGTTTGGATAACTTTATGTTGGTAGACCAATATTATAATAACTAACTTTAATAATCTTAAAATAAAACAACAATACATAAATGTGATTGTAAAAGTTTGTTACTTCAGTGATCTAATAGCATTAAAACTAGTTCGATTTTGATGCTACCTGAAATACTAAATTAAAAACAACACAGTAAATGTTGTAAGTTTTATTTCTTACACAATAGACAAAATATTTTATCTAATCTAACTAACATTTAAATTAAACTTTATGTTGGAACTGCTTGATAGGAGGGATTTTAATCAGTTACTTGTTTTATAAAAATAGAGAAATGAGATTTAAGGCTTTTCACTAATTTTACTTACCTTTTTTTATTTTACATATTCTTTCAATTAAAATTTTATAACTCAACTTTTCATTTTTTTTTCAAAAAGCAAACTTATTAAAATTTCTTCTTCCTTCAATTTCCTTCCAACAAAACAAAAGCTAAAATAAAATAACAGAACTTCAAGTTGAATCGTTATCTATAAAAATTTATATAATTTTAATATCATTGACACGAATCAATATTAATTTGATTCCAAAAATCTCAACTATATGAAGGACTTGAGGATTCCCACCACCCAAAATAAATAAAGCACGAAATTATATATATATATTGATAAGTATAAATATCTCCCTGTTACATTGTTAATCAAGGCGTTGTCAAACATTAAATATGAATATATATTATATTTAAATCTCAATTTTTACCTAGGAATGCACACAAGCATTCGCCACTACATAAGCAATAAGTTTTTTTTTACTTAAACAGAGACCAACACTTTAATGTTGCGAGAATGCAAGCAAAACCATTAATTACATGAGTACTACCAGGCCTTGAGTAAATACATACAAGCATTACCATGAAGCAAAGTACTGAAATGCCTCAAATTACTAAACTGCAGAACAGAAACCTAAACCACTCAAATAGCTAGCTAGTAGCAGCAAGGTTGTATACATTTTTGTTTCATTATCTATCTCGTTAGTCGAGAGATGCTGGAAGCAAAACTTAGATTTTTAAGGGGTCATAAGCATATTTCTAAGTTCATGTCTCTTTTGTTCAACACATCCTGAGCTAACCAAAGAGGTTACCCAGATATCATCAGATTTTACCGGCTCATCGTCATCGTTCCTGTGCCAACTCCAGAAGGCATGAGTGGAATTCACTATCTTAAGCTCGCCGTGACCAAAACTGGCTTCCCGGAATTCCGACCACTCTGGTTGCGGGTTTATATACCTGTCAATGAACAATGATTAATGACTAAGCTTCACTGAGCAAGCTATGGTGCATTCTTCAAGAAACAGAAAACCCCATGGAGATATTGCAGATCACTGAGAGTGAGTGTGTGTGAGAGAGAGAGGGAGGGAGGGAGGGAGGGAGAGAGGGAGAGAGAGATTTAACAGTATTCTAACTAATTCAGAAAAACACAATCAAAATAATACAACTGATCTTAGGAGCCACAAGGTTTGGCATATATTTGTTTTAGCTATCAGTTCCTCCTACATCAATATTAAGATTTATGGGGAAAAAACAGCGAAATTCTCAAGTTCCTCTGCCCAGTTAGCAGCCCTATAGGGTACTTGAGTTGGACAAATGTTAAATTTAAAAGCAGAACTCGAAGTTCCATAATATTGGAAATGGAATACATAGAAACCTCATTAGCCTCACTCAACAGATTGGGTGGCCTCCCAGATGAGCATATTTAAGGCAGAAATCATGTTGGTGATTAAGAAGGGAAGACAGGCTGAGCTTAACAAGCAACGATAACTTACTTAGAAGCTAAGCCTTCTCTGTTCCCTCCATCACCAATAGTGATATGAACAGCACCACATGGGTCTGATCTTCCTTTATTCACACGTTTCTGTCAGCATGACAAAGAACTAATTAAAGTCCTGAATGACATGAAATCACAAGGAAAAAAGGAAAAAGGGGATGTTAAACATAAGCATACTGAGCGTTCATAAGCATGCACGTGACCAGCAAGAACTAAATCAACATTAGCAGCATAAAGTAATGGCTCCATAGCTGTCATCATATCATCCCCTTCACCACGGTGAGCTTTATTACTGTTATACCATGGCACATGAAATAACACGATTAACCAAGGCGTCCTTTTCCTGTCAACCTTTGATAGATCCATCTGCAAATAAATAACAAGATTATTAGGGGAATGAAGTTCAGAAGTGATATGTCTTTCATGTATGAAGCACGGGATAAGATAAAATTATTCCTGTTCACATGAAAGCTATGATATGCAAACCCCAGGAAAATGGATAACTCCTGACCATTATGAGTGGGAGAATTAACAATATTATGTCTTACATTTAAGGCTGTCCGGTTCAAATTATATTATTGAAATCATAGTAGTGCCACAGGAAAGCTGTTAGTGGAAAACTGGAAGTTGAACCACACTAACACCAAAGCATCTCCCTCAGTTGCTGGCTAATTTAAAGCAACAAAAATGAAAATAAGTATGTAAAAAGCCAATACAAACAACAAATGTAAAGTTGTCTTTTTATTAGAGCTATAGTAATCTCTAAAAGACATTTCAGAGTGAGGATTCTTCTGCATGAAACAGATTGATTATAAGCTAAATCTCCAAAAGGCCATCACAGAGGTTCAATTTAATCTTAGCCATATAAATGTGACGCATTCTCCCCCAAATACTATCATAAGCACATCAATGTGCCAAGACTCAAGAGAATGACACAGGAAGCTCTCTCTTTATTATACAATTTAATCTGAGTGCTTAGTGCTGATAATATATTTAGCTACCTAAGGCTAATTCATGTGATAAGGGCAGGGAGAAGGGTACATAGATATCTTGGGTTCAAATTCTCCTTATGTAACCCATAAAAAAAACGATTATCCAACCAAATATATCACTCATGATCAATTGGTAAAATCAACCAACCTTCAGCCATCTATATTGTTCTGAGTATTTATCATAATCTGCATAGGAGCCAAGCATGATGATATGGGCACCTGCCACTTCAAAAGAATAATAGAGATTTGAACTTGAACCACTTTCCATAAATGGCATCCTCCATCTGGTATTATATGATTCAAACCCATCCTTTAGCAATGGTATGCTCTCCTTTTCATGGTTACCTTGTGTCACCATCCATGGTCTTGTGCTCGCAAGAGGCTCCACCAACTTGCCAAATGTGTCCCATCGATGTTGGATATAATCAGCATATGAAAGGTCACCTGGAAGCAGGTGGACATCATACTTGCATTGGCCAATGTGATCTAATGTTGATTTAGTCCAACCAGTTTGACCCAGATCCCCAGCCACAGCAAAAGTAATTGGTAACTGAGCTGGAGGTGTTTTAAGTTGGAACTCAGGACCTTCTCCACCACACCGATAAAAGTACACTGTATTATCCTCCAAGGGCCCAATAACTGTGTGGTGTATCTTTCCTGAGCTATATAGAAGATAACTATAAGAATTGCTCTCTCCTTCAGCTAAATTGTCATATCTCTCAGGCATTGTCCCATATTCTACTATTGAAGGTGATGAATCATCATCAGTTATCCAGGTAACTCTGATGTGCTTGTCTCCTGCCAATGAAATATGCACCTGCACCGAACATTTCTACAGCTTGAGTAAAATAAACAACAAGACTGTAATTTGCATGAAATTACAGAGTTCAAAGTGATAACTAAAGAATATATAAAATAAAAAACATAGCAGCACGGAACACAGAGAAACTGTCCTAGGATTGCAAATTCACACAAACTGAAGGTGGCAGATTGGGTTTTAAGCTTATACCGCTTCACAAAATAAAAGGAGTAATAATTTTCTGCTTCATGCAATCTATTTGATCATATATTAATTTCAGATTTGTTGCAGAAGCCTCATTGTGAAAATCTGACAGTGAAATTTGTGCTACAAACCCAATAAGTAAGGGTATTGAAATTTGAGGATCATGGTTTAATATCATCGGTAGAGTCAAAAACAAATGGATATATTTTGAACAGAGATATGGTTCAGATGTCATTCTGACACCACTATTGCACAGCAATATAAGATTTTGCATGTCATACTCTCAGAAAGAATCAATGAAAATATCAAGTAGAAAGATAGGATATTATTCTTTATTTGGTAAATCTAAACTATTCTTTATTCCAGCGATATCCCATTTAATTTGAAAATGGAAAATCAATGCAGAAAATAGTCTTGAAGTTATTCAAAGATAGGGGAAGTGATGAAAAGATCCGAGAAAAAAGTCTCATCTCTCCACACATGTGTAAAGTTCCAGCATCAGAGATGCCTATGCATACTTGTAGTATAGTATCATAACAAGAAAATCAAAAAGACAAACAAAAAATAAGTTCATGAAAATGTAGTCAGAAGCAAGATTCTCAATCTCTCATGTACGATGTATTACAAAACAGAGTATTTGCGTCAAACTCAAAGTACTAGATGATTAAGACAATAAAAAATTGATATCTAGTATGAGAAGTATGGGGACAGAAAGGAGATGACAACTTGCAATCCACCACACAAAGATTTCCAACAGAACACCAAATATAAATATAATATATATATAGAGAGAGAGAGACAAACAATGAAAAGAGCTGCTGGAAAGTTGTTTCAAATGCGGAGATAGACCATATAACCTAAGCACGAAAAAAAACACTTGACCATCATCAACTTGAACACTACTTTGACCCAAAGAGAAAAAAAAGCTTGCAACACCACCATGTAATCACAAATGGAGCAGACAAAGCCATAAACTCTCAAGCAAACTAGCGCATTCGCTGCACTCCTCACTTCGAATAGACATGCATGTAAAAAACAAACCTCTGCATAGTAATCATTGCATTGAGTCAAGGGCAGATCCGCGTTTAACCATTGTCGCAAAACTTTTAGGGGAAAATCGAAGGATTAAATCGTTCAAATTTTGATTTAATATTATTTCCCGCACCAGTAGGCTTCCCCAAAAAAAAAAAAATGTAACCCAGCACACACCCAAAAAAAAAAAAATAGAGTGGGAAAATGCTTTTGAAACTCAGTAGTTTGAATATTTATGGTGAATATGAGTACATCTGGTTGACTAATTTTAAACATCATCCATAATTTTCCCTCTGTTGGACATACGAATATTCATTCATATTAATTTAAGCACTTGGCATGCATCCATACCTGATAAATCAATAATCAATCATCAATCATAAGCAATAATACACAACAAAATGGAATGCAAATGGATATTTTCTCTCAAAAGAAATGCATGAAACATCATGAAGTAACCATTTCTGATTGGGAAGAGGGAGAAAAGGAAGAAACAGACCTACAACAACCAGTAGCAACTAAAAACCGAACCAACATAGATCCAAGACTCTAATATGAATCACATAGTTGAAAGACACAGAGCATGACAGAATCAAAGAAAAGCGACAACTCACCTGCTGAGGATCGGAGGCGGGCTTCAAATCCCAAGGGAACTGAAGGACTTTGCGCGGCGGAGGGCGAACGTAATCGGCGGCGAAGGCTGCAGAAACGACGACGAGGATGACAGTTAGAATCAGTTGAAGTTCCATCAGTAGATGGTAAGTCCTCCGTAAAACGCCGGAAGAGCACGGCAAGAATGTCATCTTGCATCTGAGTCGGCCATGATTGAATTGAATCGTCTTTTAACTCTATCGTCTCGTCACTGTCACACTGTTCAATGATTTTGTCTGCAAATGCCAATACACAAGAATATTAACGAAGAAGAAATCTTTCTTTTTACCTTATAATCATCATAATAAAAAAAATTGCTAAGACGAGGCCTTACTTCTTAAGTTACTACTGGCTCTTATAGTTTACTTCTTTTTAATAGATTAAGTTAATTAACCTTCGTTTGATATAAGTTCCAAAATTGACATTTTTTGAAAGATAAATAAATTAATATATTTATTATTTTTAAATTAATTTAACTCATTTATAAATTTATGTATAATATATGTATAAATATTTCAGTATAAATGATTTATTTATTTATTTAACTTCTTCAATTAAAAAAACTAACTCTTGTATATTATATAAACGATGGAAGATAGCACTATATATGCTTTTTCCCTTTGTCAGTGGGTTACAGGTAAGTTTGAAATTAAGGTTCAGCAAACCTAATAAATAAGTTTTGGCAAACAAAAAAAAAATCTAACAAATAAAAATGTGCCAAATAATTTAATAAATAAAAGAGGGGCCAATGTGAAATTTGTCAAAGAAAAAATCCCTGAAAGTCAAAGGTTTCATCCTGTACAAAAGGGAAATTGTCGCCAGATTTATTTTTGGTTGCTTTTTTTTTTTAAAGTTAATCCTACTTTTAATTCAGTAGTTTATCTTTATTTGGGATTTGATCCATGAAATTTGAGCGTGTTGGTCTTAATCCCTTAAGTTTACCATGTCTAAACTGTTAGCGCTTATAGTTTTAAAAAGACTTAAATCTGATATTAAAATCGTTAATTTTGCTTATGTCATTACCTCTGTTAATTATGGTAAAATAACTTAATAATTGGATAAAATAATATAAAAATAATTCTTGTATAATATATTCATATAAATTCTTTCTTGTTTTTTATTTTTTAATTTTGTAATTTTTAAACATATGATTTTGGTCCTTATAATTTCATAAGGACTTAGATATTTAATGAGTTACTTAACATAGTTAATTTAAAAAATCAAAACAAAAATCAGTTTAAACTATAGAGATTAAAACCAAGATCCATTTAAAATATAGGGATCAAAATCAAAATTAGTTAAAAATATAGAACTTTTTAAAACTATATGAACTAACAGTTTTAAACCGAATGAATTTGAAGCACCAAAATCATAATTTTTAACTTTAGATATCAAAATCCAAATCAAGATAAACTATAAGAATAAAAAATAGATTTAACACTTTCTTTCTTTTTTGGTTTGACTAGAGCTTCATTATTATGCATGGCTGTATCTCTTTTCTTTTTTTTCACACTTATCCTTCTGTTATTGAATATGAATATATTTAAAGCATTAATAATTACTGGATGTAAATATTTCTTCAAAAAGAGATTTAAATATTAGTTTGTAGTATTAGAAAAAACTAATCCCTAGTATTAAATTCAATATTTATTGATTGAATCTTATTATTCATGCATAATTTTTTTTCATAAATCACATTGTTTATACTTTTCACAAAAAAAAAATCAAAATAAAAAAAGAAGAAGAAGACATATCTACAACCTCATGAGCCTGGCCATAAAAAGACAATTTAATTATCTATTTTTTACAAACAAAAAGAATGATATGATTTAATTTATTTCTTGAAGTCATGTATTATTTTTGTTCGCCCATCAAATGTATTATATTATATAAGTTATCACTTGTTTTATATGATTTGTGCATCATATTTGTAATTTGCTAACCTCTTGTTCCCATTTTTTTTAAAAAAAATCAATATTATTAAAAAGCGGCAAAAGAAAAGGGCAAACAGGTAAAGTAACACGCAATGAGGTCTTTTATAGATTATAGATGTGACAAGGTGCTTTAATAATTGAACAGAGACTTGTTTCATCTGTATTGTCATTTACGTTAACACCTCTTCTCCCTTTCACATTCATACCAATTGTAGTCAAATCAATCAATCACTCTCTCTCTCTCTCTGAGTTAATATAATAATATAGTTGGTCTATAATATAACCTTTGCTCCACTTTTTTAAAAAATTTAAAAAGAAAAATAAAATATTTTAAATTATATATTCTAAAATATGTGTATATATATCAGTTTATGAATTATAAAAAATAGTTTGGAACGAAACACTAATGCATTTAACAATATTGACTCAGCAAAGTTAAACTATAATTTTACAATTTAAGATACTGACAAAAGATAGTTAAATTCTTCTATAGATGTCAAAGAGAGCAAGAAGAAGATGGACTAAACCCCCTGTGGGTTTGTGGTGGAGTAGCAAGGGATTCACAAGGGAATTGGATGGGAGGTTTTCAACAAAGTTTGGGTTTTATACCTTCCACAACGATTGACTTGCCGCCATTCACGCTAGTTTATTGTTATGTTGGTCATAGGGTTTTGCAAAGATCAAGTTATACACTGACTCACTTGATGCAATTTAGCTGATATTTGTGGACTGTAGCGCCTCACACCCATTGTGGGAGGAGGTGAATGTGATTAGATCTATAATCCTATCTGATTGGAATATTCATATTATTTATACCCATAGGGAGGCACTTAGATATGCAGACCAGATAACTAAATCTGGGCATACATTTAGCTTGTTAGAGATGAATCATCTTTTGAAACCTTCGAGGTTATGTTTAAATCAAGTTGGTAGAGATATTGTAGGTAGCTTCGTCCCTGATTAGTATTGGTACTTGTACTCTAACAGTCTTACAAGCTTAGCTTACCTTGCTATTTCAAAAAAAAAAAAAAAGATAATTAAATTCTAAAATATAAATATGATTAATTTAAATAAGTCAAATTTAAAGATATTTTATTAGCATTTAATCGTCACTCGTTAAACTTGATGAGTAAACATTTTCATTACATGAAAACTAACTAATTAAAAATAAAAAGCTAAACAAAGATTTAAGAGTACACTTAAAAAACAATCAAAGGGAGAAGCATCATTGATAATATCATTGTTGCACAGGAAACCATTCATTCAATGCGCAAGAAGACTGGTAAATCAGGATGGATGGCCATTAAAGTGGATCTTGAGAAAGCTTTTGACCGTCTTAGATGGGAATTTATTGCAGACACACTCAGAGATGCCAAGTTTCCCCCCAACCTTATCAGAATCATCATGAATTGTATTTCTACATCTACTATGCAAGTTCTTTGGAATGGTCACCCATCTAAGTCTTTTAGCCCACAACGAGGGATTCGGCAAGGTGATCCACTATCACCATATATTTTTGTTCTCTGTATGGAGCGTCTCTCGCAAGCTATAAGCCATGAAGTAACTCGTAAAAATTGGCAAGCTATCTCCCTAGCTAAAGGAGGACCCCCTTTATCTCACCTTTTTTTTGCAGATGATCTGATACTCTTTAGCACAACTAATGGCTCGCAAGTTCAGCTAATCCGTAATATGC